>VXBW01008240.1:327676-415628 GCA_013400375.1 Thinocorus orbignyianus
CCTGGCGGATCGACGCCTGGCCGCCCCCCGAGGAAGGGCCGGGAGCCGCGGCGGTGAGTGGCGGGGGTCGTTGCCCCGCTGTGAGGGGATGGATGGCGGGGAGAGGGGCGAGGGGAGCCCGGCGGTGCTGCGGGGGGAGCCGGGGCTGGGCGGGAGGTGCGGGCCCGGGGCTGAGGGGCGATGCCGCACCGGGGCCGTGAGGGGAGGCATCGCCCGCATCGGGCTGAGGCGGCGGGGATTTGGGGTTTTTGATGAGCTTTTTTTTTTATTATTATTTTAAACTCGGATGTCGTTTTTGCCCCAAACGCAGCCGAGTCACAGCGACTTAAGGTGTAATTTTCTTTTTTTTTTTTTCTGTGAGGTATTTGGGGTTCCCCGGGGGGCTTGGGGAGAGGGGCTGGCGCATCCCCAGTTCCTGACATTTTTGCCTTCCTCCGGTGTCTGCGCCAGCAGAAAATCCCTCTCTCCGGGAAGAATGGTGAAACTAGGGAACAATTTCAGCGAGAAGAGCACAAAGCAGCCCCTTCTGGAGGATGGATTTGACACCATCCCCCTGATCACACCCCTGGATGTCAATCAGCTCCAGTTCCCACCTCCTGACAAGGTACAGTAGGCTTTAGTTTCCACCCTGGAGAATCACACCCAAATCTCAGGCAAACAACAAAAGAATAGGTTACGTGTAACGAGCAGCTTAGAAATGTCAAGGAATACGGAGTGGTTTAAGCTGTGCTAGTTCCCCCTGAGGAAAAAAAACCCTAACAGTTAAGCTAAGGAAAATCCAGTGGTAATGATTTGCGTCAAAAAGCAGTGGGAAATGTTAGTAATAAGCATTTATAGATTACAATGCTGCTGTAGGGAATATATACACATACAAATGCAGGCTTCTCAACGCTGTATTATCATAGCCCTTTCTTTTCTGTATTTTTCTTGTGGCTGGAAGGTACTGTGTATCCTCTGTGAACAGCATGAATTTTCTCTGTCTGGAAAAAAGCCCCCTTGATGAGGGGATAAAGCAAGTGCTTTGTATCCCCACAAAATGTACGTGGCCGAACTGGCCACAGAGGGGAAGAACTTCCATGTTCTTTCTGTGCTTCGGTAGGAAATTAATGCTAGCCCCTGACAACAGGCTGCTGAGTTTTCTCCTTGGCAAGTAGTTTGGTTCAAAACCCTCCAAATAGATGATTCGGATGTTCGGTAGCTCAAAGGGTCCATGCCCAGCGTGCTGCTTACAGGTTGGAAGGGAAGTGTGCATCCTGGATTCATCATTACGTGGCTTGGTTACTAAGGATTTAATTTTAAGGATGTAGGAAGGTGAAGTGGTAGCTTGTGAATATGTTTATTCTCTTCACAATAAAGAATTTATTTGTTACTACAGGTAAGGTGTATGTTAGTAGGGTGATTTTTCTGATATTTCAGTATTCTGTTTTTCAGTATCCTATTTTAGCGGGATGCTTGCATATTTTTCACATGTGTGTCTGGCAAAAAAAGCTTTGCAGTCTTTGAAAAATACAAAAATGCTGCAAAATATTAATATCTTAATGCTGATTTTTATTTTTGGCATTGTGTCCTTCGCAAGCTCAGTTCTGCTTGTAGATAAACTGGAAGCTATGTGTTCCTCATAGCTCAGAAAGAAAAAATCACCTAGTCTTCTGCTGGGGTAAAGAATTTTAGCTTGTGAGATTTGCCTCGGTGGAGCATTGCTTGTAGTCAATACAAATAAATTTGTGACCTCCATTTTAATTGCTACCAGCATCGTTCTGTGTGGTGTGTGGTGACCAGTTGGCAGGCAGAAATGCAATAAGCTGTAACAGCTGTTAGAGAGCCTGAGGGTCCATTTTCTGCCCTCGGTTACACGGGTGTAAATCTTGTAACTGAGGACAAAATTGCACCCTGAGGCTTTAAAGCAAGTTAAGTCTTAGAGCGTCTGATACGCCTGCCAACTGGCGACGGGATATAACCGATTACCAAGGACCAGCATCCAAAGGAATCTGTTGTGTTATTGCACTGCTAAGCAGCAGCCTGGACTGGGGACCTGTGTGGGATTAGGTTTAACCTGAGCGGAGCCTCTGGGGTGAACCCAGGAGGTTCCTCTGCCAACCTGGTTGCTCCTGCTGGAATGGGGTGGAACTCCTCCCACCTTCATGATGTGTGCCTTGAACAAAAGCGAGCGTACAACTGGGCTGGATGCTGAAAGGAATATTTGATTGGCTCTTCTACTCCTTCCACTGTCTATCTCTGTATTAGTTTTCCTTTCCTTTTGCAGACGTAGAGGGCAAAGAATAAAAACATATTTATTGGTCCTGCTGGTTTCCTTCTGTAACTGTCTGGTTAGTCACGTCAGTGGGTCTTTACTGGTTGCTGCAGACTAACAAGGCAGTAGTAGAGTGACTGATGGTGAAAAAAAGAAACATTATTAAGTCAAGATTGGCACACAGATCAAATTTTGAAGTACGAAGACACTCATGTATAATAAATAGGAGTACATACTTCATATATCTATGCTTATTATTCACTTGCAAGTCTCCAGTATGGCAGTGAAGCATAACTTCTTGAACAGTAGTGACTACAGCGCTAGGAGTCTGATGATTTTGACAGCTTCTAAATTAGAGGGATGAGCTAATTTAAATTCATATTTAGGTATGTTAAACAAAAGAAGACATTACATAACCAGGCAGATAGAACTGTACGTTCAGTGTCAGCTGAATGTGATTTGAGTTGCCTCAGATTATGCAACATAAAGGGGGGAGGAAGGGAAGTAAAATGTTAAAAAGCATTCCAGAAATCTTCAGATGGTTTGCTTCCGTGGTGCTGTTGAGCAACCACGAAGTTATACAGTTATAATTATTATTTTATTAATTTTAGCTGAAAGAGGTTTAGAAACTACCTGTGTCCTGCACGTGTGTGCATAATGCTGTAAAAGTGTCTAATAAACTTTGTGGGACTGAGTCTAGGTATAGTTACACATTCTGGGTGCCATTTCAGGGAATTGAGGAGAGGGGAACCCGAAGCTTTAATTTCAGTACCTGGCTACCTGTGGGTGTCATGATTTTCATTTCAGAATAATGTAGTTGTTACCGATAGAGAAGGCTCCGGGGAGACCTGATAGCAGCCTTCCAGTATCTGAAGGGAGCCTACAGGAGAGCTGGGGAGGGACTCTTTGTCAGGAAGTCTAGTGACAGGACGAGGGGAAATGGTTTTAAATTGGAAGAGGGGAGATTTAGATTAGATATTAGGAAGAAGTTCTTTCCTGTGAGGGTGGTGAGGTGCTGGAACAGGTTGCCCAGGGAAGTTGTGGATGCCCCATCCCTGGAAGTGTTGAAGGCCAGGCTGGATGGGGCTTTGAGCAACGTGCTCTAGGGAGAGGTGTCCCTGCCCATGGCAGGGGGGTTGGAACTTGATGATCTTTAAGGTCCCTTCCAACTCTAACCATTCTATGATTCTATGATTCTATGATTCTATGATACCACGGGCTCCTCTAAAGAGAGAATCTGGTTCTAAAAATCTGAAAGCTAATAGATATTTATTCGTTGGAACAACGGAGAAAGTTGAGCAAATCTTAACTAGCACCATCTGTACCGTAAACTGCACCCTACCTTGAGAAGTGATGCTTTGAAAAAGATCTTGAAAAATTGTAGAAGACAAAAATGAGGCAAATAGGTTAGGTTCGTGAAAATTTTGTACAATTAGAATGCCTAGGAGAGCACTCGAGAGATGACTGACGTAATGAATATTTTAGGAATACAGGTAAGGTGCTAAATTGTGTAGCTTGGGGCAGCAGCTCATAGCAAAGAATAAACTGAAGTTGAAGAGCCTTGGGTGTTTTGAGCAAACTCATTAACACAACGGTTTGTGTGCATCTTGCTGCTTGCAGCTGATAATTCAAAAGTTAGATGCTAAAAATAAAGAGTGCCAAGAGCTATAGTCTAGCACATAGAGAATAGCAACTAGATGGGTTGTTCCACTTCTTTTTAAACTCAAAATCCTGCCATCGAAGAAGATGGCTACTGGCAGCATCATCATCTGCTCGATTTCTATGGGCAGTCTTCAATTCTTGTCCCATCCTGTTGGTGTCCAGTCTGAAATCCCATTATTGAGACCTCCTGAATAGCAGAGGTGGATGTTTTCAAACTACACAGAACAGGAAGCTTCATGATTTGGATTTTTGCTAAGCAGATGTTTGCCCCGTATAGCAGCACAGTACCACCACAGCCAGAAAGATTGAACTGTTGTGAAGTTGTTGCATAACCACTCTTCCTGTAGATCCATCAAAACCACTCTGAGATATAATTTTGTTGATGATTGCTATGACAGGAAAAATAACTAATGGCTTAGAGCTCCCAAAGAAGAATTACACAAAGTGTGGGTAAAAAACTTGTGCTAGATGTGCTTGTAAGCAGGTGAAGGAAGAGTAAGTGAATAAATAAGATTTCCATAGCTAGTTTTAGCTCAGAGCTCTTTGATAATAATTTGTTGTTGTTTTTCACAGGTTGTGGTCAAAACGAAAACAGAATATGAACCTGATCGCAAGAAGGGGAAATTCCGTACTCCTAAAATAGCTGAGTTCACAATCAGCATCACTGAAGGGGTTTCAGAAAGATTTAAGGTAAGCAGTGCTGTCTGAAGATGCAAATGATTCACTTGTGCTCACAGAAGCGCTTAAAATCAGTTGTTGATCGTAGTCAAAACTAGCTGTAACCAACAGTGGCTGTTCTGGGTATAGCTGGACATGAGAAAAATAAATCCAACTTTATAGTAGTTCAGCAAAAGCACATCTTGCAGCATTATTGCTTGTATTCCCTCGCTGGCAGATGAATTGAGAAGGCCTTTCTGTCAGCGTGTGGGTTTCAGAACGTGGCTGGCCAGGTTGTGTGTGAGCTGCAGGCAGGTAGCTCTCCTGGCGTGGATAAACCTCCTGCTAGTGTTGAAGGACGAGAACCACAGGAGTATTTGTTTTCTCTTCACCTTAGTATTTTCCACTGTGACCAGACTGTCCTCAAAAGCACTGTCATAGTCCACTAGGTACTTTTTTTTGTAGTTAAATGTCTGACTTGGCAGCTCAGGGATGGACACCAGAGCTCTTTGCTATGAGTTTTCGAGGTCCAGTTGTACCTTACAGCTTGGTGACGACTGTTACTGGCAGATAGCAGTTCAGCAAGAACCTGACTCAGATTTACTCTTTAGCGCCCACACCCCTGTTACTCTCTTTAGTAGTCCTGGAGGAAAGCTGAGGGACTGACTGGTGCAAGAGATGGAATTGCCTTTCCCCCTCTCACTGGAGAATGGGGTTTCTTGCTGTGTATGAGTAACACAAAGCAAAGGAACCCTGGCACTTCATCTCATGCTTTCTTACCTAATATCTTAACAGAGACTACAGCTTTTCAGTGCTGTTAATTTGGCATTTTACCCAAAGAGGCCAAAGCAGTTTTGAACAGCAGGTAACCACACTGTTCAGTGCACGAGTAAAAATACATTTGGAAAGCCAAATGTTTAGTATGAGGGGGAAAAAACAAGTTTCAACAAAGATGTTGAGTCTCTTTATATTGCACACTTCTGACCTCTGCTTCCATGATAGAGTTTTCGGGCATGCCCAGAGATTCTAATTCTGTAATTTAAAGAATAAAACACAGGAGTTGTGCCTAACCAGTGGTTCTAAAAGCTGGCCAGCCCCAACCCAACCTCCAAAGTGTATCTGCAGGTCTCTGTGGAATTGGAGTGGGCTAAATAAAGTGAAGTCTCAAGGAAGGGTTAGATATTTTAGGCTACATTTGCAAAGGAAAGAGTGTTGCCAGAACAATTGTTTGGAGTGCAGGTCACTCAGTGGAGTCTTCAGCCATACAATGAAGCATGTAGGTTCCCAGTAAGCTGTGTGGGGAGGCACCCTAGGTAGCTAATGAGAGATTTTCTAAGGAGATATGGAATCTAGTTGCATTTTTTCTATTCCCTGGTTTGGAGCAAGGATATCCCATCCCTCAGGAATAAACACTACATTCTAAGGTTCTCTTTTCCCTCCTAGCACCATAGTACCAGTCCTTGTGAGTACTCCCCTTCCTCTCGGGTGAGGGTTGTGCACGCTATATTGTTGGGTGTGATGCATATGGCACAGCTCAGAACAAGGAGAACTTCTGTCTGGTGCTCTTTTGTGCGTGTCCTGGTCAAACTAAGGTGATCTGAAAGTGCTTATTACATTGTGGAAGAGAAAGGGGAGAAAGTGTCTCGTTTGAGTATCCTGCTAGGACTTGGGTTCCAAGCATATCCCTGAGGAATTCTACGCTTACCTACTGGCTGTAGGGACTAAGGGATTTCATCGCTTGAACGTTATTTTTTGTTAAGGATGGGGTTTGAATATCTCAGTCGCATCTAAATGTTTTGCACATCCCTTTGTAGATCTTGGTTCTTTCTGTCTTTGGTGGGAGGGCCGAGCAAATGAGACCTCACTGAACAGCAAATAAATAACTTGTGCTGTTGGGTAGTCTTTCCTAATTTGTGTAACTGAACAGTTAGAAACCTGAGCATATTTGCACTGCGTTTTATGTATGTTTGGATGGCATGCTTAAATAAAATGTCTTTGAGATAGTATTTTATGATGATCACTCTGGGATTAATCTCATACTCCAGGGTTGCTAGGTTTTGCTGCTAGGTAACTACTGCATCAGAGAGAGGTTTCAGTAAGATTCGGTATCTCTTGGGAATCGTGGGGTGATTCACACTGTGGCTGTAAGTCTAGGCTTTAAAAGAAGAGTGTGGGAGTTGATCAATTAGGAAAATTGTGGTTCAGTTAATTGAAAACAATAGTTTCATGCTGAACATTCAGATCCTAAAAATGTCCCTTAATCTCCATATAACAGTTTTAGAATTGAATTATGCTGCTTGCGACGTTTTAAAGAGAACTGACTAGTTCTCCAGCAGGGATGATTGTCATATTCACCACTCCCAGTAGTAAATATTACATGAATAATTGATGGAATTTCATAAATATGTAGATGAAAAGTACTGATTGTGTGAGGTTTTCTCACGGGTCCTTATTAATTGTGAACCATCATGTTAACTGCTGCTGTTGATTCTGGGAGAGCAAAAGGATATTTGTTTGGAAATTAAATATTTGCTATAATTATGAAATGCATTATTTAACTGGTGGGATATTGACTTTGGCTTGTGTTCATGAAAAAAGCTTCAGATGCCATTTTAATGACTTCAGGATTGTACATCATGATGCCTGAGCTTGCCACAAGACACACCCCAAACACAGTGCTAAAAATAAAAAAAAGTCAGTCAGTCATATTTACAACTAATTCACGTGTGTATTCTAAGATGTGCTTCTTAAATAAGGACAAAGCAGATTGCATTGTCGTGATTCAGCAGTGCAGATCATCTAAAGCTGTTCTTCTTGAGAAATTACACATTATAACAAATGAAGCAACTCCAGCGTGTGCATATGTCATGTAGATCATTTGGTGTTTTAGCAGTTGGGTGAATAAGAAATTATAAAATGTATTTTCTGCATTCAATCCACATTACCGCAGTTATTACAACAGAGCTGAAAATGTTTACAGAGAACTGCAAGTGTAATTTTCCTGTATGAAGCCACATTCTGAATTCAAATCAGAGTCTGTCAGAAAAATGTAAAGACTTCCTGGTTCTGAGAACCCCATTGTCTTAATTTAGTTTTCTGGCACTAACCACACCATTTTCAGTGGAGGTTATTTTCCATTGAGAAATAGAAGTCTTGCTTTTGTTCTTTGGACAGTGTAGGCTTATGTAGGTCCTTCACATCTGGAAAGCAACTTTGAACAAGGCAGATTTTTCTCTCCTATAAATCGTCCTCTGTACAGGATAACATAGCAAGGCTGGAAATGTCATTTCAAAGGAGTCTGATGAATCAGGACATAGGAGGAAACTATTGCAGGGGAAAATTGATGGTATCAGTCACCCAAGGCCAAACCTTTGCCTCCCCGATTGACAGAGCAGTGTTTTTATAAGCTCCACTTGGATTTTGCAGTGGGTTGTCTGTTCTGGCGCCCACTGAATTGGGCTACAGTTGACAGCTGTGCACAAACACACCAATTGGAAAAAGTCTGTTGTGTCAGAGCATGAGATTTTTTCTGTCTTTGGGGAAACCTGAATAAAGAACATTCAGAAGTGTTTGGAAAGCAAACGCTTATGTTTCCCAATAAATTTCAAGCCCTTAGACAAACCCAAGCTGTGCTGTGCCTTCCTTCAACCATTTGGCTCTATTCAGAGGCACTTCAGTGCTTCAGACTTTATCCTTGACATCTCTACATCCCTCTGACTGTGGAGCCAAAGCCTCAAGCTTATTTCTGTGGTAAGACCATATGGTGCAAGCCATATACTATCAAGGAGCAAGTAGTTGTTGAAATGTTTACGTGAGGTTATGGAAGAGGAATTGAGACTTCCTTTCAGAAGCAGTCCTTGCAGTTTTACCTGGTCATTTTAAGACTGAAAAAAATGCATGCAATGTATTTAAATATTCCATTTTTTATCAGTCTTAGAGCAGCATCCTTTAAAATGTGTTTCTGCCTCAGAACTTTTTTTACCTGTTCTTAGTAATACCAGTGATGATTATTGCTGCAAAAATAATCAGAGACAAGGAAAATACTTCTCTCTTTGTTTCTTTGTGATTACCCTGTGTCTTGAGTAGCTCTTTGTTCCCACTTAAAAAGTCTCTTATGTGCGTGAGATGTCAGCTGATTCCCGTATGGGATATCGCTTCCTTAAGTATCTTCTGTGTCTGTCACTTAGTGCTGGAAAAGTGACAGGTACTTACTGCCAGGAGTACTTCTCTTTTCTTAGTAGAACTACTCACAGGATTAAAGTTGCTCAGAAGTATAAGCATTTGGCAGGCTTTGAATTTTTCCTTTATTACTTCAAGTGAGAGAAATAAAGGAAATTCTTCTTCCAATGTAACTGCTGTTTTAAAACAACTGATGTAAGTAAAGCACTGCAGGTCTAATGTTGTTTTTACATTATTTTTTTTTAAATGTTTGGTAATTCTCTGATATGACATTAATAATTGTCCCACTGAATTTTTGGATAAGGGGAATTTTTTTACAGTCAGAGCTGGAAGATCTAAGTAAAGTGGATGCCTAACAGCAGCTCCCCTGCTCTCAGTCAGGTGTCTTCTGCCATTGTATCCACTATAAATCCTTTTCTTGAACAGAACCAGCAACACTGGTGACACGGAATCTCTTTAGGGTCTCTCCAGATGCAGCATTTACAGAGCCTTTTTCCTCTTCTGTAGTAACATTTTCCAGCCTGTCTGCTGTCCTCAGGGATATCTTCTGGGTTTATATGGGAAGATAACAAGGTTCTTATCTCAGGGCCACAGGGTTTCTTGAACTGCTTCCTCAGATCTCTGCAGTTAAGAAGCTAATGCGTGGTGCCATGTGATGGAAGATGATGGGAACGCTGTCATGAGCAGCTCTCTTAAACCACAGCGCCAGACTCTCAAGGCCGCTGCCTTATTATCTGTATTTGTTAAGCCACAGCACTAGACTCTGAAGGCCACTGCCTCATTAACCTGTTTTTGTCTAACGGGATCTCTCTCAGTTTTCGTTAATTGGCTCCCTTGCAGCCTGGTTCTGTTGTCTTGCACTGCCACTGTTAATAAGCACTGGGTCTGTAGCTTCTTTTCACTTACTGTCTTTCATGAATCTGCCTTTTTTGCTGCTACTCCCAGTCATGTGCAGGTAAGCATCCAGGCCTCTCTTCCTTTTTGTCATCTCTGAAAAGGACAGCCTTTTGATTTCTCCTGCCGCTTCTGTAAAGTCTGTAGAGCAAAACCGTCGTCCTCTTTGAGCACAAAGGTTTGATGGAAATGTTCTGGTGAAGAAATGGAGTTTAATGAATAGATACCAGTCATATATAGCTAAACGTGACATGTAATGTTAGACATGCTCTTCTGAAATGAGGCACCTGGATGTCTTTTGAGTCATCGGGCATCTGTGCGAGTGTGGGAAATTGTACCCAGTTGTTCTGTATAATTTGGATTGTTCAGTCTAATTTGCTTTTGTTGTAAATGCACACCAGTCAAATGTTGCCTGTATAGGTGTGACTGTTCCATGTTTTCCTTTCATGTTGGCATTTGCTTCAAATCAAACATTTCTTGATCCTTAAGTACATTGTTTCAGCAGCATTTTTCCTGCAAACTTCCAGAGACAGGCCCAGGTAATAGCAAACAAGACTATAATTTTGGAAAAGCAGGAATGCTAGGGGAAGTGGAGAGCTGATTTCAGTGTTCCCTGATGCACTGGTAGAGGGCATTGTGCAGCCGGAGATGCGGAATTTTAGAGGAGAGAGGTGAAATGGAGGTCACTGCCATTTGCAGGGAAGTCAATGTGATATTTTACGAATTTTATTCTGTGGGATGTAGCCAGACGCAATCTATTGTAATTACAGTCTGCCTGCCTAAAATTCTTTTGTAGTTTAAATTGGATAGCAATAATCTTAATTTCCTGTCCTGAATGGCTGTACAGAGTTGCTGTATTTCATTCCAGAGGGCTTTGCATTTCACTGGTGAGCAAAGCATAAATTGGTTATAAATAACTTCAGATGAAAGGTGCTCTCTAAGTGTATGTCTTCACTCTTTTTGTTTGGTGTTCGCCCCAGGTCTGTGCTGAGCACTTTACAGGCAAATCAGAAATGAAAGTTGTGTTCCCAGGAGGCTGCAATTGCAAATAGATAATGCACAGATGTAGAGCAGAGATGAGATGTGACCAAGTGGCAGTGATTGAGCAGTGAAAATTACTGCATGTCTTGTTAGTTCCACTTTAGTTCCACCTCTGGTGATACCAGGAACGCTCCTTGCTGGGTGTGTGTGCTGAAAGGTGCCTGATGGATGGGAAGGCATGAAGGGAAGGCGGTGCAAAGCAGCACAGTAAGAGTAGGTTAATGAAAGAATTTCTGGGAAGAGGAGGAGGCACAACAAGAGAGGTGGAGGTGAAGGCAGAGGGAGAACAGATGGCACCCAGGCTTTAGTGGGACAGCGGGATGCAGGGAAAATGGAAGGAGATAAAGCTAAGAGGAGCAAAAGGGGTAGACTTGTGCCTGCCTTGAAACATGGCTTATAATTTGTTCAGAAAGGGACTGGAGCTGGTAAAGGGTGTGAAGAGAAGCTGGCACAGTTGGTGCAATTGATGAATTTTGCTGTAATATTCTGGCCTGATTAAAAAGGGAGTATAGTAAATATTAGCAAAGTGAGGAAGGAGGAGAGTGCAGTCTCCAGGCTGAGGAAATACAGCTTTCAGCGTTGTGCAGCTGCAGCAAAGTAGGATGGGCTGATTGGGAAGATCTAGCAGATCTAGATGGTAAGACCTTATCACGAGCTGTTTACATGTTAGTGTAGCTGTCAGATCTGGTGAGTTTCTAATTTGTTCAGCTAAATGCTTGCAGAGGCTGAAGACAGGTTCGTTTGCTGTGGGTCATTCATTAGTCATCTCCCATTTCGATTACTGTAATGGCTTCTGGCTAGACATTGTCCTCCTTCTGCTCTTCACTTACAATCTATTAAAAAATCTGCCACATACATAATATCTTGTCATCTTTTCTGTTCGCTGAGTTTTGCTGCCAGATCCCCTTTAAACCAACTTTAAAAGGACATTCTCAAGATGAAAACAAGCCCACACTTTGAGTTCCTAGTGAAAAGGAACAGTTGTTTGTGCTACCGTGTAGTTATTTCATAGGAGTATTTTAAAAGCCCGTCACTGGTGTGGTGTGAGAGGCATCTTGAAGTTCTGCAGGACCTTTGCAGTGGCAGTGAGTGATCATTGTAATTCAAAAGACTTCTGGTCCCAGTGTGTGGGGTCTTGCAGTCATCCTGCGTGGCTGCCAGGAGGAGAAGAGGTTGAAGATGTCCTGCTAGAGGAGTGGAATGATGCTTGCATGTGCATTACATCTTCTGCCTTAAAGAGAGCAAGTTGCTGCTGGTGCTTTGGTAGGGGAGTAACTTATCTTCAGCTTGTAGTGAGTGCAAAGTTGCTCTGGAAGAAAGCAATAAAATGACAGTTTGTTGTCTGAAGAGCAGCTTGTCACCTTCCCTTTTCCTGTGCTTTTATTTCTGAAGGACCCTGAGGAGGAGGGGACTGGGAAGGGGAGGCAGAGGGGTGGAGTTGTGCTGTGTTGCTGGCAGGGGACAGAAGCTGGCTGTCTCATGTTCAGAAGTGATCTGACAGTTGTGGACCATCAGTGGTGGGTTATTACAAGAGTGAAGGAAAATGGCTGTTAGAAGGAAGAGAAGGCTTTTCAGCTCATAAGGGAGAAGTGGATTGGATAAACAGGTGATTGGGATCACCTTGGAATCAGTGGTGGATTTCTTGCCATCTGTCGCGTTTGCACGTGTGACTGTCCTTTATGTAAATAGAAATGAGTCGTATCCTGAAGGATGGAAAGATAAGGGAGTGTCTCCTCTAACAGGAAGGAGACAAGCTTACTTGATTAGGGATTTGCAAGTGGAGTGTGATTGCAAATTATTGGAGATAATGAATAAAAATTTACATCTTAATACCAAAATTAATAACATTAGGAAATATAGTGAGAGAAAGATTTTGTGAGAGTTATGAACCAAGAGCCCTTTGCAGTGGTTTACTGTGTGGCAGTAGAACTGTGATGGGTGTGATGGGTACAAGCAACAAGAACTCACAACTCCACGTAGGTTGGTGAAACAGGTAAATGCTCTGTGTCTCAGCAAATTGGCCCCAAGGCTCTGGCTTCACATCTTGCCAGGCTCCAGCAATCTGCACAAGACTGGGATTTTGACCCATAATTGTTTTCCAAAAGAGTTTCAGAGCCTTGGGGAGAGTGATTCCGCAGTGATTGTGGAAATGCAGGTATTTTTTCTATTGTCTAATATTTGGTCTCAACAACAAAATAGCTTGTTAGCTTTTCAATATGTTCCTGGAGCATGTCAAAATGGTTATGAATGGAAATAACATTATAATTCTACTATTCCTTGCTAGTAGGATGGCCAGGGAATGTGGTTAAGTGCTTTGAAATTTGAGAATCTTTTTCAAAGCATTTTAAACCGTTTACATGTATCTGTGGAGGAGCCAAATCTGAGCTGATTCAACCTGTGCCATAGCAGTTTTTCTGCTGGGTGCCCCTGTCCCCATCACAGACCTGTGCTTCTGCAGAGAGCAGCCTTCCTTGAAAGCACTGTGGGATGTACCTTGTAGGGCATGGGAAGCCTCAGTAATAGTCCCATCTGGATTTTATCTTTTCTATCCCCACTTCCTAGTCTCTCTTTCCTGTTTCTTCTCTAAAGGAAGGAACAGTGACTGTTAGAAGGGATAACATTCCCCCTGAGTCCATGGGAAGTGGATGACCCAAAACCTGCAGCTTGGGCCAGGCTGTGCGTGTTGTAGAGCTGCTGGGCTGGGTGAGGAGCGCTTCCTCCTTCCTTCCTTCCTCCTTCCTCCCTTCCTCCCTTCCTCCCTTCCTCCTTCCTCCCTTCCTCCTTCCTCCCTTCCTCCTTCCTCCCTTCCTCCTTCCTCCCTTCCTCCTTCCTTCCTCCCTCTTCCTCATATGCTCACGCTGCCCAGCAGACAGGGCTGTATGGTGAGGGCCCCTTGGCCTGGTGGGGCAGGTGGACCCTGGGCATCCACATACAGCATCTGCACAGCGGACAGTCTGTGGGACTTAGAGATACCAGCAAGGCATTGAGGAGGTGGGACAAAGAGCCCCAAGTGGCAACTGCTAGCTTAGGGGAGAAAGGTCAGTTTTTCTAGAGCTTGGAGGACAAGGAGAATTTTTAGGGGAGAACAGAGAATAAAGCTTATTACAGTTGTGGGAAGGGATGGGATGGGATGATGGAATACAGGCTTTGGGCCAGGCCAGGCATGAAGGTCCTTGTACATGTGTGTGTGGGGCGGCTGAGAAAACAGAGGAAGGAGCCCCAAACAACTGTGGAAGAAAAGAGAGGCCCGATAAAACATGCGTGAGAAGGGCTGAGCCTGGGACATGGCTTGGCCAGGAACGGGGGGAAGTTACGTTGTCATTATTAAACTGGGCACAGAGGATGACCTGGAAGGAAAATGTGCTTTATGTCTCGGCTTCATGCAGGACATCTCAAACGTGGGACGTGTGAGCAGAAAACGGGAAGCTGGCGAGGCAGAGCGATATATCCGTGTTAACATTTGTGTTTGCAGATGAGTAATAAACTTGGGGAAAGACTAACTGGATTTGAAAATTGATGTCAGTATGAGGTTTGTGGAGAGTGATTAAGAATATGATTTTTTGATTATTATTATTATTATTTTTGTAATCCAGTGACTGTTCTGAGAAAATGGAGATGTTCCTATTAACCAGAAAGGTCCTTTGCCCAGTGTTTGGTTTTGAGTGGCATTGTTATGTTAGTATGTACATTTCTTCTGCTGAATTACATTCCCATCTGCAGTTCTCCCTGCCTTTCCTTTCCTCCAGCCCTCCTTTTTTTTTTCTGTCAAAAATCCTTGGCTGCAGCCGCACATGGTACTCCCCAGCCTTTTTCCAGCCAGGAAATTTAGGACTCACTGTTGTCTGCCCATGGTGAAGTTCGCTTCCCCAGCATGAGACGTTTCTAAAAGTTCATCTCAGTTCTTCAGTGTGCCAGTCCCACTGCCACACGCAGTTTGCAGTGCTGCAAATCCTGTTAGTTCTGGAGTTTATCAAAAAGGGAGTGTGTGGTGGGGTTTTTTACTAAGAGGCAAAGCTACAAGGTGGTTTTGGCTGGGTTTTTTTGTTGCTTTCTTAAATGCCAGAGTATTCTTGTTTGTGTAGTTGAAGGTCTCTTTTTAGGAAGTATATGTAGCTGGTTTACTCCTTTTCCTTTATAATTTAGAACATATTATACTTTGTTTTAATTAACTAATCACATAATCTTGTTTGTTTATTACTGTTTATTACGTTGTAGCATGTTGGCTTCTTTATAACTTGTAAAAAAAAAAAAAAGGCTGAACCATTCTTAATCTGTAACCTCCTTGAGCTACTCATTTGTCTATCAGTAGAAGCTTTAGGATAACAAACACGCACATCTGGGATGCTCTTCCAGGTAATGGATGTTTTTTTAGCTCACACCATCCACAAAAATGGATGTGACTCAGGGAACTTTGCAGTGCAACTGCCAGCCCAAAATCTCATGCTTTTGCTTGTCAGCGAGTGAGGTAATTCTGGAGGGAGTTCTGTCTCTTAATCTCATCTAAAAGGCTGCTCGGAGTCTGTTGCTTGGAAAGGTTAGCTTGATACTGACCCTGATTTCAGATTCACCTTAAGGCGTGTCTGGGATTTTCCTCCAGCCCACACTCGGGACCGGAGTGGTCCTTGAGGACAGAGTGAAAAGCCAGCGCCGTGCAGCGCGGTCTGTGGTGGCTTCTGTGTGAGCCCCGTGCAAGGAGGCGCGACAGAACTCCTCGAGGCGAGCCCCATGCTGAACACGGTGTATTCCCTCATGGATCTGGCAGTGAGCTATTCCTGTGCAGTCTCTGTGAGATGCAGAAGCACTCTTTCAACCTATAAATTAAGGAGTGTTGAGCAGCCAAGCGTGCAGACCGCTGGTGTAACTCGTGCAGCAAACTCCCGTCCTAACAAGAGAGGCCAGACATCGCTTTCTGCTGGCCCTGCCAGAGTCACCTCTGTGTTATCTGGATGACACCTGTGCTCACTTACTGCCACCTGACTCCATCCTTGGCCAGGCACAGGGAAAACAAACATGCTTATCAGCTGCCATCAACAAGACTTACACTTACATCATCCAAACACTGGAAAAGCCGCAGACCTGAGCTGCCTCGGTGTGTCCTGGCTTCACGTGTGCTCTGAACAGAAATGCGACCATAAAAGCCTCCAGCACAGGGGCAGCAGGCCACCGACCAGATCATCCACTTTCTTATCTGAGCAGGGGGAGGTGGAAGCACTTACTTGCTGCTTCCCTCTTCTCCCTCAATAATTAAGTAGCTCATTTTATACTTTGCTTGATTTTTTTACTGTGAAGTGCATTCATAGCTGGCTTCTGCTGCCTGCAGTAACAAACAGCCCTGGAACAGGCAGTGCGTTACTAACGTGAGCATATTCTGTCTTTTTTCACAGGTAACTGTGCTGGTCCTTTTTGCCCTTGCGTTCTTAACGTGTGTTGTATTTCTGGTAGTCTACAAGGTTTACAAGTATGATCATACCTGTCCAGAAGGATTCGTTTTCAAGGTAAATCACGTGCACGTTCTAGAAAAAATTGGAGAGTCTGTAATATTCTCTGTGGTGTCTTCTGCGTAACCTTGATTAAGTCATTCTGTGTTGCATAGAAATCTGTGTTTGTTTTTCATAGGTTAGTGTGCTTCCTGCTATATTCCTGCTTAATTTATAATTGAGGTCGTACTGTTACACGATTTCATAATGTTGTTACTTTGCTAATGCTTTTAAACATCGAAAATAGAACAAAAGTCCCAACACCAGCGTCCTTCAAACTGACTTCATCTGCAGTTGTCTAGACAAAGCCCTCATTTATTGGGTCACATGGTTTAATGTTGCACATCCCTCCAACTCCATGTGTCTTAGGAAGGAAGAGAATGATAAAACCTGGATTAAAAGAAAAAAAAAAAAAGAAAAGAATCTGGAATATGTGTCAAAGAAACAGCAGAGTGATGTTCTCATTAAGAGTAGCAGAGTTACCTTAGGGTTATTTTTGGAACAGGAACTTCTTGTTCTGGAACAATGACCTGCGAGCCCTACTGCCACGGGCCAAAAGTGATGCCAAAAAAGAGAAGATGTATTTATTGGAAAAAATACTGGTTCTAACCTGAAGAGAGGCTGGGGCTCACTTCATTCGTGCGAGATGGCAGTGCTGGCTCCTCAGCTCTGACCTGGGCTGAAAGTCAGAGAGGTAACATTGATTTCTCAGTTGTAAATTCAGCAGGGCTGAACTTGGCTGTAATTAGACAATAAAAGTAGCCATGATAATGGAGTTCTTCTCTTTAATTTTTGAAGAATATTTAGTCACGGATCTTCAGAGGGATTTAAGAAGGAACAGCTGCCTCAGCACTCCTTGACAATCCTGTTTGGGACTTTGGATTCTGTCTTTTCAGGCACGTGAATGTGGTAGGAGAGTCCAGCCCACAGTTACAGCCAGAGATGCCCAGCTGGACTCACGGGGCTCCAAGCACTCAATTTAGGTCACTGCTTTCCCTTGGTTCAAGGGCAAAAGAGGCTGTGGTTAAAATATTTGGCTGTAACTTGGGAGATCCAGCTCTTGGTTCTGTTTGTTAGGTTTTGGTGGTGTCTCAGACAAGCACCGAAACTTCCGTGCTCGTGTCTCATGGGCCATTTTCTCTGAAGCTTTTGGCTTTGAGCAGTTTGAACTAAGGACTGCATGTTCCTGCTGAGCCCGTCTTGATGTGATCCCGACTTGACAGGAACGGCCAGTTACACGCTCCTGTCATAAGTCTAGTAACAGTCTCTGCTGCTGCTTCCTTTCACAGCGCGTTGTCCCTTCCCTTGTGTTGCAGCCTTCTGGCTGCTTCTGTCTGCTCTTCTTAGTGTCACAAACACGTACAGGGAGAAGAGTTTCTTAGCTGCATTTCAGTTGCACTGTGAAGAGTTTGGTTTGGTTTCTCTCTGAGGGCCCTGCTTTACAAAGAGAAGTCAGGCAGAGCATCTGCAGTTGCTTTTAAGATGCAGCACAACCACAGGGCTGTGTTACTGTTCCCCTCCCAGTGCTGGGGTTTGTGGAGGCTGTTTCCTACCTGCCTGGTGGCATAATGCTGGCAGACAAAGCATCTTCAGTCATGTAACTCTTCAGAGTTCTACAGGATAAAGGTGTTAACAAATCACACAAGACCTGAAATTGCCAGCGTTAACATGAATTTGTATTTGCTGCCTTTGCATCTTTTTTGGGGGAGAGTCCATAATATGTTGTGGCACAGCTTGGCACAGATGTCCTAAGAGAGATCATAGAATCATAGAATGGTTAGAGTTGGAAGGGACCTTAAAGATCATCAAGTTCCAGCCCCCCTGCCATGTGCAGGGACACCTCTCCCTAGAGCAGGTTGCTCAAAGCCCCATCCAGCCTGGCCTTCAACACTTCCAGGGATAAAGATTACCAAAAAACAGGAGTCTGTCCAAGTCTGCCACTTTGTGATCAATGTCTCTCTGGATGGGCTTTGTGCTTCAGGTGGACTCAACAGCACTCTCTGGCCTGGGTGTCACCAGGCTGTGGATGCTGATGGGATTTCCTGGTTCAGGGCAAAGTTGTCCCTGCTTTAGGACACCTGGTACCTCTCGATCTCTGCACAAAGGCTCAGCTACTGTGGCTGTGAGTCAGACTCGCTCTTCTCCGCTCTGATGCGCTTATACATGGAGCAGTTCCAAAGGTTTCAGTGTTTTCAGGCTTTCTTCTGTCCTACACGCCCAGGGCTTGAAAGTGTCCTTAAGAAGGTGCTTGTTTTCCTTTTTATAGCAATCCTAAACTGCTCCTGCCTCAGTTTTGAGCTTGCTCAAGCTTTCTGACGCAGCCCCAATGCCGATGTTGTGTAGATCACTCCTCTGAAGCCCTCTCTCCTGCCTGTTGGCAAGACTCACTAGAGTTTTTCTCAAAGACGTGAGTGCTCTTGCATCCTGCAGCAATTTCTCCAGGGCTTCAGTGAGCTTCGTACTGGTACCCTTCAGCTTTCCTTGCCACAGCACCTGTGTTCTGTCCAACTCACGGACAGCACAACAAAGTAATTCCAATGCATTAAAGACAACGTCATCAGCTATTAAATTTGGAATTCCTGACCCAGCAAAGTGAATGTGACAGAAGATACTATTTATAAATGGATACCTCTGGAGTCTTTGTGTCCGAGGAACAAAAGGAGTCATCTTCATACCACCAGATACAGACTGGCAACCAGGATTTTCTCTGGCATCAAAGGCCTTAACCCATAACTAATTTCTGAAGTGGAAGGGTTGTGAAAGAAACCAGAGCCAGGGAACTCACTCTGGAGCATCACCGTTTCTCCTCATGGTCTTCCTTATTAATTCTCTCACCTGGGAGCCATGGAAACAAATAAAAAGGATGGAGAGAAATGTTCTGCATGACATGAAGGTCTTGGGAGGGCAGCAGGATGAGAATGGGCACCAGTTTCCATCACTCCGTTACTCCCAGGTGCTGCACGGCTTGCCCTGACGCGGAGCTGAGCAAAGGGCCTGTCCTTGGGCAGCAGAGAAGGAGCAATGAGTAAAAAGGGAGATTTTTTTCCATCTTTTCTAGAAGCATGAAATCCCGGGAGTGAAAATGCCATCAGGATGGAAACTCTGCTGTGTGTTTCTTTAGGCTCTTCTGTCAGATGTTGTGCGTGTTTGTGACTACAAAAAATAACATTATTGAGTCACTCTGCCTGTTGCAAAGCAGATTGCTTCTAAAAGCAGCAAAAGATTCTGTGGCATTTGGGTAGACTGGCAATAATCTTGGCTTGTCTTCAGCACTAATTATTATATTTGCTTGAATTTCCTTGGCAGATTTCATTAGATCAATGGATTGTGTTCTGTCCCCTATTTTAAATATTCAGAATTGTGAGGGCACCCCACCACTGGGTGAGATAATCACTGCAAAGATGTCTGTGTCTATGTACTTCTTAGTCATTTTATCACATCAGAAGTAGCATCAGTTACTCCAGATAAGGCATGGGTGACACTTCCAGAAGATGACATGGTTGATAGGAGTGACCACCCACATCAGACAGCTCTACTCCGGAGTCGTCCTGGATTATTTATTTTTTTTTAAACCCTTTTTTTTTGGCAGCTCAACCATTTTGTGCCTGTTGTTACCGGTGCTTATTTGTGCCACTTCTCTTTTCCTTTTTTTTTTCCTGACAAGAGTCAACCCAAAAGTAAACGTGGACATGTCTGAAATGGAACCTGGTCCTAAACCCCGTGGCATTTCTGTGCGTGTTCTGTGCTCAGAAATCCCTGCTCTTAACTTTGGCTCACCAGGTTCTGTGGGAGCGGTGGCAGTTCCAACTCACTGGGCTGCAGTATTAGGAATTTTAGTCTCCTGGTACAGGAAGCAGGAAGACCGACCGGCCTCTTTCTTTTTTCCTTTTTAAAAACAGGCAGAGTAGAAATGATGAAAGTTATTTTTTCTCAAGGTGCAGCTACTCATAGCCTACATTTGAGAGGATCAGTTGAGTTGCCCTGATCAGACCCCCAGTGCTCTGAGGTACCAGGCAGGACTGGCAGATGCAGCAGGGAACCTGCAGGGAGACCCATCTTCTTCCAGAGCAAAACCCAGGGATCACAGGAAAAAATCTCACTAATTTTTTCCTTCAGCACAACTTGCTGCTTCGTAGCTGAATGATGCTTTTACTGTGTCATCGCTGGGGCGATCGATGGGTGGTACCCACTGACTGATGTACATCATGGAATCATGGAATTGTCAGAGCTGGAAGAGCCCTCTAGAGATCATCCAGTCCAACTCCCCTGCTAAACAGGATTGCCCAGAGCACATCCCTCAGGATTGCATCCAGGAGGGTCTTGAAGATCTTCAGAGAAGGAGACTCCACAGACTCCCTGGGCAGCCTGTTCCAGGGCTCATGAAGTTTTTCCTCATATTTGAATGTTCCAGCTTGTGCCCGTTGCCCCTTGTCATGTCACGGGGAACCACTGAGAAGAGTCCAGCTCCATCCTCCTTCAACCCACTCTTCAGATACTTAAAAGCATTAATAGTGTCTCCCCTCAGCCTTCTTTTCTCCAGGCAATTGACTTTGTGTTTTTTTTTTTCAGATGACAGCACAGTTTGGATCCCACTTAGTGTTTAACTTTGTAAAACCAGGTGCTTCGCTTTCCAAAGCTCTGAGCATCGAGCGGTTTCCGTGTAGCGCTCTTACGCTTCTGGGAAATCAAATAATGTAGTCCCAGAGCTAAAGACAGCTTTTTTAAAAGCCTGCTGTTGGCTACATCTTTCTGACAATCAAGAGTGAAGTATTTTGTATGTGTGTACACACACTTGCACATAAGATTGGCCGCCCACAGTGTTTTCCCTGGAAGTCTTTATTTACTGGGCTGTAAAGCTGTTTGTACCCTGGCTCCCACGTATCTGTGTTTTTTTCTGTCCTTCAGCCCCAAAACACCACACAGCTGCGCCTGGAGCCCGTCTAAGGGTAGGATGCAGACATCTGGGGAGGAAAAACCAGAGAAATAGGGCTGGAACTAGAGATTGAGTGCTTTTAAAAATAATTTTAGGCAAGGGTGTTCCTTGTATGTTCATTATTCTGGCGGATAAACCCAAATCAGTCTTCCTGGCAAAGGCAGGAGTAGCTGAAGGATGGCAGGGAAGAACATTTTGGACACAGCAGGACAACGTTGCAGCTAATTGCTGTCTGTTGCAGCTTGACTCACAGGGAGCAAATGTTGGCTCTGACTAAAAGGAAAAGGGGGGGAAAAAAAAACAAACCCAAACCCCAACCCTAACCCACTTTAGGTGCGTGTAGGGCTGAAGCTCTGATCTAAGTAAGTGATCATAGAATCATAGAATGATTAGAGTTGGAAGGGACCTTAAAGATCATCAAGTTCCAACCCCACTGCCATGGGCAGGGNTCACAGGCACAGAGCAAAGGGGGAGAATCACCTCCCGTGACCTGCTGGTCACACTTCCTTTGATGAAGCCCAGGATGGGGTTGGCTTTCTGGGCTGCCAGCGCGCACTGCCGGCTCATGTTGAGCTTCTCATCCATGAGCACTCCCAAGTCCTTCTCCTCAGGGCTGCTCTCCAGCCATTCTCTGCCCAACCTGTATTTGTGCCTGGGATTGCCATTGTGATGGGGGTTTTTTATTTATTTTTTTCTTTCTTTCTTTTCAGAATAACCAGTGCATTCCAGCCGGGTTGGAAAACTACTACTCGGAACAAGACTCCAGCGCTCGAGGGAAGTTTTACACAGTCATAAACCACTACAACCTGGCCAAACAAACCATCACCCGCTCGGTGTCCCCCTGGATGACGGTACTGTCGGAAGAGAAACTGTCTGAGCAGGAGACCGAGGCCGCTGAGAAATCCGCTTAGCACGATAAGCTCGTTATTAACACTATGTCATTTGAAGGTAACTGAGGGACTTTAAGGAACTTTTCGTTAAATATAATTACGGATAATTTAGAGGTTGCTCATGTTTATGGTGCAATTGCTTCTGTTTGCTGATACTGCTTTGCAAAAAAAAAAAAAAAAATCCAACAAAAACTTGCTGCAGAACATTCATGGGCATCAACTGAGGTGCAATCAGCATCGCTTTAGAGCTTTGACACCATTTTCAATGCTTAAAAAAACAAAAAGTAAATCCAATCTTAGATATGTTCTTGCAGTTTATTGGATACTGACAGATTTCTTGAATTTTCAGGGCTTGGACCTTAGAGAAACCATGTGTTCTGTTGTCTGAACTGGTACTTTAGGAACTCATTTTTTTTTATTCTCTGTCATTTTGCAAACCGAAACACTCCAGCCATAACTCGAGTGATCTCTTGTTCAGCTGAAAGCTCCAGTTAATATTTAGTTTTTGGCTCAAGCAAGAGCAATAGTCAGCGTTGATGTCAAGGAGATAACGTGATGACTTTGTATGGAGAAAGAAACTGTTGGGTAGCATTCTTTTCTTCCATTTTTCTTTACTGTTGTTGATTTGTAAGTGCTGATGACGTTCTCTGCAACAAGGCATGCTCAATGTTTTATTATTGCTGTCAACAGGATTTAACTGCATTTCCACTGTGGCTTTAGCATCTTGGTAAGGATGTGCACTGAAACACAAACTAGATAGAAGGTATGGAAAAAAAACACAGCCGGCTTTAGTGATGGATGTCGAGGATAGTGTAAAGACTAGAGAGCTCGGGATGTTCTAATGAGAAACGGCATCGTTTGATCCTAGGTAAGAGGCAGAAAGCCTGTGCACAGTAGATGTAGTCCACGATGTCATTTGTTGGGTACAGCTGAGGGAGTAATGTGTCTAAATTCTCTCTTTTGTTACATTTTCCCTTTTTATGAATTAGAAAGAGCTTTCCGTTTCTGTATGGGTTGCGGTTTGATACTTTTTAAAGCACAGGGCGTCACAAGTGAAACAGTAGCGCGGTAGGTACCACAGCTGCTGTTCTAAAGCTCCCTGTGAAACCCAGTGAAGAGTAGAACTGTTTATGTGGGGCTTGGGAGGGGAAAAGCTGTAGAGGAACATAGTATTGTGGATGCACGTTCAAGTTCCATTGTAATTACAAACTTATCTATTCTTTGTGTGAAACCATGTTTTCATTTTTATTATAAAACTTAAATATATATTACAAAAAAGACATCTTATTAATTTAACAGATGAAATAAGTGCGTGAAGCATCTGGGCAAGCAAGTCACCTTTTTTCTTCATGTAACTTGAACAGGATGAGGCCTGGTGGACATGTCAAAAGTTCCATTGTGTTTTTTTTAGTGGGGACTGTACAAAAATGAAGGGAAAACATCAAGATCTACAGTAGAACGAACATGGTCAGCTCTACCTTTGTTGTTTTCTCTGGTAGAATTGATTTATCAACAATACAGTAAAAAATAACCAGGTTTGATCTGAACTGTGCATTACATGGTAATATCTGTAAAAGGCTTTTTATTCAATTGTTCTGGCATATGGGATGCATAAAAAGCAATAAGTACTGTGCCAGATTTTTCTTTACATTTAAAAATATCAAGATATTTTAAAATGTCTTTGAATTAAGATACTCAAAACATACCATGGCTGCATTATCTAATGGGCGTAGGCTGTATTGGATGGAATTAATTCCCACTTTTGTAACTTTTGACATTTTCACTCCGTGCAGAGTACAGAGTAAGGGTTGCTGCTGCTTGTTGCTTGTAATGTATAGAAATACACATCTCAGAAGAGAGACAGCAAACCAGACAGTTCATCTTGCCATATTTCCAGAGGACATTCTGATTTTACAAGGCAGAAAGTTGTGTTCCCTGAGACCCTCCTACATAGAAATGATTCATGATACATCTCCCCTTAAATTTAGGACAATAAAAGCTTTAATGCACAAGGAAATACTGATGAGAAACAACTTATTTCTCTCTCATAACAATAAACATTAAAACCCACAAAGCTTTACCACCCAGGAGAAACACATTGATTCTGATTCTTGAAGTTGAATCCAGTTTTTCCTCTGATGTAACAGGAGGGAGTTTATTGATTCTTACCTGGTTTTGACACTCTTTTTTTGAGTTTTGCTCTCAATTTTAATACTGTGAATATTTTGGCTTCAGCATTGTCTTAGCCTTTGGCTTTGTTCTGAGCTCAGAACACGTGTGATTGCACAGCCTGGTTGTGGTGTATTCTCTCTTTTCCCCTAAAAGTAAAGCTTTTGAGTTGACTTTTTATCACTGTCATTAAACCAACCTGATCTTGGCTTCAAGTGGTTTCAAAGGCTGAGAAGCAGAGGTCAGACACGTGCAAAGCCCTGGCTGTGCACTGAGGTGCTGCGATGACATGAGAAGCCTGAGCTGGGGCCGATGCTTTTGCCCAGTAACAGTGTCCTCTTGATCCGGGCTGGTCACTGGGAGCTGGACTGGAAACCTGGCAGAGGTGGGAGGGACGATGACAAAACCCTTATCAGGTTGGGTTTTATTCTCCTGTCAGCTCTGCTCCAGCTCGGGGTGTTTCTTACCAGCTCTTCCAAAGGCTTCTGTGTCCTTTGCAGGATTAAGCAGGGTTTTTTCGTTCAATAAAGGGATTTAAAATGACTGCTCTCAGCCCCCTCTGCACAGGTGTATTTATTGGAAAATATTTCCATCCTAGCAGTATGAAAAAAATGCATCCAATGTACAGGTAGGCCATAGACCCTGCTCCGTAGAAAAAGAATGTCAAAAGATCTACAAACGAAGCGTGTAGACAATATTAGACTTTTAATTAATTATCATACCAGTCCAGGAAAAGCAAGGAAAACGAACACATGACGAGGAAGAACAGGATCCATACTCTAAATCCAGCATTGTTTTTGATGGCCTGTGAGGAAAAGATGGGTCTGCGTTACCAGCAGCAGTGACCACAGCGTGGAACTCCAACAGAGACAGCCCAGGAGTGAGCACCTTCACTCCTCCCTCCCTCAGGAGAAGCAGCACAACTTGCCATTACAATTTCGGGTGACTACGAGTCAGGTTGGCTCTACCTCCTGAGGCTGGTAACACTAAAGTTTCTCTCAAATACCTTAAAGTTGGGAAAGCCCAAAATCCCACATAATGGAAACACACTCGAAACATTAAGGACTATGTCAGAACATACATGTTCCTCAAAGGTTAGTTTAAGATTCAAAAAGTGAACTTCTGTAATTAGAAATAACTGGGGGCCTTCATCATTCTAATAAACATCTTCTGACTGAAAATAACCAGCTGCCAGCTGACGGCTGGAGGGCAGCTCAGCGCCGTCAGTCACGGAGCAAGGAGCCAGTACAGCAGGTATTTTTCTTGGAGTCTCCTTCACAAATTGGGACCAGCCCATACCAAGGGACCTGATTTTCTCTCTCATTTTTCAGCTTCACACACGGGATAGATGTCTTTTTGTTTTTTTAACATGGCACCAGCATTAAGGTGAGTAAAGAAGCTTTGTATTTATCACCCTTCTCTACTGTTTCTCAGTGTGCTTTAAGAAGCAGTTCTACCTACAAATGTGAAAAACGAAGCAAAAATGACTTCAGTTCGTGCCCCATTGCTGAATCTCTGACCATGAACATGGCTGACACCTCCCCAGCCACCAGGCATCCTGGCTGAAGTGCTTAGGAGTCATAGAGTCATAGAATCATAGAATCATAGAATGGTCAGAGNGTGCTAGATCACATCTTTAAAAAGCCAACATCTTCCCCTGCCACGTGCCGTGCCCTCCTGCCATGCCTATGGGGCAGCTACTGGAAAGAGCACTCCAGATACCCTGCTCTGCTTGAGCAAGTGTGGAAGTAAGTTCCAAATTAGAAATTTCCAGTTAATGCTCGCTAACATACACTTGCTGCACTCCTCAGGAGAGCTGAGCAGTAGATAAAGCTCATCCTTGAGTTGCATATTCTGTTGCTTTCAGAGGGGAGGAAAAAAAGGAACCGAGGCACTCAGTAGCCTAATTTAGGAGCTCTGGTTTTACTGCAATCTCAGTTCCTGAAAGAAAACATCGTTTCATTCCAATTAGGAAGACAGTGGGGCAGGCTTGTTTACTAGGAGGATGTGAGATGTGCTCAGCGTGGCAAAGAGACTGTTCTGCTAACCCTTGGCTTTTTCATCCAGTTTCAAGGATTTCAGCCCTGCCTTTTATTCTTGGTCTGCAATTTCTCCCTCTTTGGGTTTGTTTGGGTTTTTTCTTTCTAAGCACACCACAGGTGCTTTAGTGCACACCACAGGACCTTCCCGTTTAAAAACCAGGTGAGGCCAAGGAGGTTTCTCCAGACCTGTAGGGCTGGGCAAGTCACAGTGAGCGAGAGAAGCAACACCAAGAACCTCAGCCAACTTGTACAGTCTTTCCAACATCACATCCTACATTCCACACACACATTTACCTCTCTTATGTCTTCGTTCCCTTCTTTGATATTCTCTGTTGCACCCACAACTAATTGATGGATATTGTCAATGTCAGTTTCCTGTTCAAAAAAAAAAAGTGAGAAATGGTGATGAATTGTAGGAAACACACACTTGGAAGGAGTCAGGAAACAAGCAGAACTCCAAAATAAAATCAAATCTGGTATTAATGTCTCGGTTTTAATGATACAAAAGATACAGAAGCAATTAAGTTTTAATTTCTGGACCTGTGATTTTATGAGCCTGAATGGAGACCCCCCAGAGCAGCAGGGAAGCCTCCCATTTATCTAGATTCACATCCAACCTGTCATAATTTTTGCCAGCTCTTTTGGAAGAGGTGGCACCCTTTAAGAAAAGATGTTGTCAAATAACACACTCAACAGGACACCACTTCTGAGGCAGAGAGATCACTCCTGACACACCTGCTGCATTTTCCATTCCCAGAACACACTGATAAATTCCAACAGTAAATGTCTTGATTTTGCATTCAGAAAGCAAACAAAAATCTTTTCCTTTACATTTGCATCAAAGATTCACTGATCTTACATTTACATCTCGCATCCAAGACCAAAATAGCCACAAGAAAACCCCAGAGCTGTGTTTGCTGCTGCAGGATGAAACGCTACTGACCTGCTGCAGGACCTTCTCAGTGAAGATCTCTTGCAATCTGGAGATTTCCACCACTTTTCCTTCGATTTGTCTTGGACAAGAACAGAAACACTCCATTAGAAACTAGTGCCAACACTTCCTGCTCCTGTGGATTCAGACTCTCCAGGCTGGTAGCGGGCTAATTCAGAGGACTTGGCTGTTTGGTAGTCCATGACTAGTGCCGTGACAATCTGTGTTGGATGTGGACCACGTTGGACGTGGAAGCTCTGGGAAAGGCACCAGAAGGGCAGAGGAGAGCCTTCCCTGTGAGAGCTTCACCCACTTTCCTTTTTTCATCGAATGGAACAGAGTCCATCGTGGATCCCCAGCAATTAATTTTGACATCTTTTTTATATCCTACTACGAGGTGTGGAATTCCCCTTGCCCACGGTAAGCCAAGGAACAGCTCCAGCTGGAGTTGGCCACTCCAGTGTTCTGTACAGCAAGGGAGAGCTGGCAGCAGCGCCCCTCTGCCGGGGAAACAGGTCTCTGCGTGGGGTCAGTGGTGGCACCTCCCCTCCTGCTCTCTGTGTGCAGCAGGACAACCTGCCATAAAGGGAAAACTCAATCTTTTAGACCTTAGATAAGCAAGAGAGAACCTAAACCTTCCTAATTTAACTGGCACTATTTTGGATAATTTTATGTGTCACTGGGAACCGTTCCTTACACCGTGGGACGGCACAATGTGTAACCTACAGCTCATTCCCTGAGTGCTCCTGTTTCATCCCCCCTCCTGCCACCGTGCTACAGCTCTCACAGCCCGGTATCCTGCAGCAAATTCCCTGGCAGTGGGTGTTCTCTGGATTCTGGCACAGGCAGAATTTCATCAAGTAACATCAAACCGTACCTGACTTCATCGAAGAGATTATTCATTTCACCAACAAGTCTCTGGTTCTCCTGTTCAAACTGGAAAAGGAGATGACGCACATGAGTTCACCTGCTCGGACCTGGGGAACTCTCTTCACCCCCTGCCCCCGGCCAACCAACTCCCACCCTGCCTTCCAATTGATTTCCAACATGTCTCAGCTAAAAAGATCTTACAAAATTATTAATATTGGCCTAAATGAACAATATGAATCTGCTTGTTTGTAGCCAGTCACCGCAACACTTGTCATTCTTCTCCGATTAATGAAACAAACCCCAAGGTATCTTGAAGATTTTGCTCAAGTTCCTTTGCAGTGAGGAAAACTACAGAGGAGGAAATCTGTCCTTCTGTATTACTTTAGAAATTTGAGGGGAAAGCTTTCGTGCTTGTGAAAGCTTGTGATGTTCTTCGTGCTACCCTTGCACTGTCACTCACGTGATTCCTGTGCTGCCCGTGGCGTGAAGTTAAAAGCTTTTAGATTTTGCTACAAAATGAAATATTTTGCCATCTCCTGCTTCATCCTGACACACGCCTTGGCTTTAGTTATTCCAGCCACCTCTCCCGTTTAAAACTCCGGAGCGAGCGATCAATGAAACAGTTAAATATGTTTTCACACTACATTTTTCACAATCCAAGCATGAAGAATACTTCATACTGGAAAATAAGCTTTGACTGTCAGATCATTTGGGATTCATGGCAGAACAAGTATCATGATGGGCTTTGATGACACAAAATCCATGCAGCCACAGGGCAGCTGAGGAAAGTGTCCCGGGGCTTCGTGGAGTTTGTTGGAAACCACATTGTAAGGACTGTGTTTTGGAAAGAGCCCATGAGGACACACCAAGGTATGATTTCCAAGGTGTCCAAGTGAGTCCCCCTGCACCAGTACAGGCTGCAGCCTGACCTGCTGGAGAGAAAAAGACCTGGGAGTCCTGGTGGACAACAGGATGACCATGAGTCAGCAATGTGACCCTGAGGCCAAGAAGGCCAATGGCACCTGGGGTGCATCAAGAAGAGTGTGACCAGTAGGTTGAGGAGGGTTATCCTGCCCCTCTGCTCTGCTGTGGTGAGATCCCATCTAGAGCACTGTGTCCAGTTTGGGCTCCCCAGTTCAAGAAGGACAGGGAACTGCTGGAGAGGGTACAGCAGAGAAGCACAAAGAGATGATTAGGGGCCTGGAGCCTCTCTCTTCTGAGGAAAGGCTGAAGGACTTGGGTCTTTTTAGTCTGGAGAAGAGAAGACTGAGGAGGGATCTGGTCAACACCTATAAATACTTAAAGGGTTGAGTATCTTGAAATGATCCGGAATGTTCCAGCTGAAACTCCTGCCACATCAAGTACTTCCACAATACCATCAGAGAAGAGAAAGAAAAAGGTCGAGTGTAGCCCCCTCTGAATTTGTCCTGCTCCTCTCTCTCCCCACACACACCCTCCTTGAGCAAGAGCTGCTGCTCCTTTGATGTCACGGTATGGCATCATAGACTCACTGACCACTTCTTCCTCCTGAGTTTGCTTATGACATGAAAAATAATGAAAAATCACTATTTCTCTTAAAAGACAAATTTCTTTCTGTACTAGAGGCTCATTATCTACATGACTGGCAAGAACAGCTTTCTCTCCTTGCTTAAAGGACTCCAGAGAATCCAAGCTCACAGAGGAGGAGCAGGACTGTTGGGCACTGTCACCTTCACAGTGGGGTAGAGGCCCTAGGGAAGGAGCCCAGCCCTGTGGGTCAAGGAACAGAGAGGAACATGGTGCCCAGCTCCCTGAAGGTCCACTGATTTCCACCCTAAAGATCCAATAATTTGTTAAATGAAAATGATCAGTGTTGCAACACATTCAGATGTCATTGTCACCGCTGTCTGTCCTCTCCTGCACAGCAGAGTGTTTGTTAAAATATAACTGACTGGTACAGAGATATTTACTTCACAGAGGTCATGGTTAAAGGAGTTTCATTCCTGCGCTCCTTAACACTGACACCACTGTGGGGCTCTGGCTTTAGTGGAGCCACCTCAGAACAAAGTCATGGAACAGAGCCACCAGAGTCACGAGATCCAGCAGTGGTTGGTCCTTCAGAGACTAAATGGGGCCAGCAAGCTCTAATTGTTTTTCTGACTTCCATAAGGATAAGTATTTCTGCATAAGTACTCAACGTCAAAAATCCCCTGTTCTGCTGCCTTAGTCAAACTGAGATGATAACGAATTTAGAAGACAAATTTTCAATAAAGAAACAGTGAGTGATTTTAATCCCTTACAAATAGCACAAATCCATTTGAGAAAGCACTCTTTAAGAAGCCCCTTTGATATTTACAGCCCTCCGCCCGGGTTGCCTTTTCAGCTGCAATTTGGAATCGGGGCTGACGGAGCGCCTGGCGCAGACAGGGGTAAGAGATGCTAAAAGAGTCATTTGAAGAAAAGGTTGGAGAGCAGCACAGGTGGCACTGCAGCGTGTGACAAAGGGATGCACAGGACAGGAACATAAACCCAACTCCAGCTTATTATGGCTTATTAAAGGTAGCCTCTTTTATGCCAGTGAAATATGGCATAACGGTAATGGTTTTAAATTGGAAGAGGGGAGATTTAGATTAGATATTAGGAAGAATTTCTTTCCTGTGAGGGTGGTGAGGCACTGGAACAGGTTGCCCAGGGAAGTTGTGGATGCCCCATCCCTGGAAGTGTTTAAGGCCAGGCTGGATGGGGCTTGGAGCAACCTGCTCTAGGGAGAGGTGTCCCTGCCCATGGCAGGGGGGTTGGAACTTGATGATCTTTAAGGTCCCTTCCAACTCTGACCATTCTATGATTCAGTTACCAAAGCGTGGCATCAAGCAACAAACTGCTTAAGGTATGTGTAAAAATCTACTGGACAGAAGAAATCATCACAGTTCCTTTTGTTACCCAGGAGATAAATCATAGTATGTGCTGTACCTCAATTTAAGACTAAACCAACCAACCAAATAAAAAAAGCTTACGTCTGGGAAAAGTGGATATTTTCACAACTCCAAACAGCAGAGACAGATTTTTTTCCCCCCACTGGATGCAATCACAAGACATCTGCTCACAATAACCACAAAAGCCATTAATATACCTGTGCTTGGGGTTATAAACTGAAATTTATTGTGCAAATCTTACAATAGCCTGCAACCACGCTGAACAATGTAAAGCTCTCTCCTGTGGGTGAAACACAGACGGAAATTGCTGCTGTAGCAACACGATAGGGCTTTAATTCATTATTTTACCCACAGGAAGGATCATGAAACCGTGATTGAGAATGGTTGGGTATGATTTGACACAACACGGTCCCATTTAAAACCCGCACAGCAGCTTCTACACCAGAACCTCCCCTCTCCTGAGAAGTGGGGGATTTTCTCAGTAATTTAAATGCGGTTGGTCCAGGCTTCACAAATCAGATGTTCAAAATGTTAAAAATAAACTTCTCCATAACAGCAAACATAATCACAGAATCATAGAATGGTTCGGGTTGGGAAGGACCTTAAAGACCATCGAGTTCCAACTCCCCTGCCATGGGCAGGGACACCTCCCACCAAAGCAGGTTGCTCAAAGCCCCATCCAGCCTGGCCTTCAACACTTCCAGGGATGGGGCATCCACAGCTTCTCTGGGCAACCTGTTCCAGTGCCTCACAACCCTCTCAGGAAAGAATTTCTTCCTGATATCTAATCTAAATCTCCCCTCTTCCAATTTTAAACCATTACCCCTTGTCTTGTCACTAGACTTCCTGACAAAGAGTCCCTCTCCAGCTCTCCTGTAGCTCCATTCAGATACTGGAAGGCTGCTATCAGGTCTCCACGGAGCCTTGTCTTCTCCAGGCTGAACAGCCCCAGCTCTCTCAGCCTGTCCTCACCGCAGAGGTGCTCCATCCCTCTGATCATCTTGGTGGCCCTGCGCTGGACCTGTTCCAACAGTTCAATGTCCTTTCTGTGTTGAGGACTCCAGAACTGAACACAGGACTCCAGGTGGGGAAATATTGTGCCTATTCTAGTAAACCAATCTGATTTTGATAATCCAAAAAAATAAAAAGGGATAGTATAATGAAGTTGCACTTAACTAGTCTAACTATCCAAGGTGTGTTCTAGACACACCCCAAGTACAACACGGCCAGCACTTTATTCTTTTTCAGAAGTTTTGTAATGTGTTTTCTGGTGTTGCCTTGACTTCTATTGTTTCCCGACTGAAAAAAAGCAGCTCACAATTGTAATTTTAAAAACAATTTTGATTTCAGGTGTTCAAAAATAGTTGTTACTAATTTCATGGCTCCACGTAAGCATTTTGTAGCAGTTTTAAATATCAGCTGCTACCAGAAGTAGGAGGCCATGTGCAAAAGGTAAACCTTGTTACAGCATTCTGCATAAAATGAAAGTTGACAATGAATTTGGGTGAATCTGTGCTTTCATAACACGTCTGAATACAGCAGAAAATATACTGAAATGGACCATAAGACACAAGACACACTCACCATTTGTATTTCTTCAGGTGACAGCTCATCGTCCCCTTTGCCATCCCCCCATAATCCAAGGTTACTTTCGGTGTCAGGCAGATTCTTCTCTGTAAAAGAGCCACCAAACACTTGAGACAAGGCAGGATGCTGAGCAGTGAAGTGAAAACCATTTTTCTTCCCTTTTGGAATGCTGATGGAATTGTTGTATCTCATTTGTCATCAACTAAGACTCACCCGATTTTTACAGCACAAAATTACAACAATACCCTTTAACTTCTAAACTGGGACAACAGTCTATGCATGTGTTTAATTTTGTGAACTACGAGGAGCTGTGCTAATGTATTGACAGGAAAAGATGTAAACCAACTCACAATGCACTAAGACTTCTTAGAGAACAAAATACTGCAGCATTTGTCTTTTAACAGACGAAAACAGACAGTTTTCTGAATGACAGTCTATATTGCAAACTATTATCTGCCAACGAGACTGACAGAACCACCAGCTCCTCGTTCCAGAAAGTTAAAACACAATCTCAGACATTTTGAGCAAAGTTCACAGGACAAACTGTTCCAACTACCTGTGGCAGCGAAAAGCCTCCAGTGCCCTGTGCAAGGGCTCCTCCTGTGTGTAAGAGGGATCTGATCCGATCCCACAAACTCACCCATACACATCACGGCTGCTTCATTCATTCCCATAGTACTTCCCCTTTGATTAAAGCTAATCATCAGCATAAATCTTAACAGGAGTTGGGCATAAAAGATCATAAAGATCATTTCTGGGATACGCCCTCCTGGAAGATTTATTTTTAGGCTTAATTATATACTTCTGAGTATAGAAAAAGATAGAATGGGAAAACCAAGAAAGCATGCTACAGGGACCTACTGTTTATGAAACCGTTCTAGCATCAGTATTTAAAATCCCCAGGATGAGAGTGCGCTCCTGAGAAGGCCTCTCCTCTCCCCACTGGCTGTGATACTTCTCCAAGACCCAAAAGAGGGATGTGCACCACCCAATAATGGATCAAAGCTGAACTTGCTTTGACATCATCAGATGCAGGTTGCAAAGTGAAATACAGAAAGATACATTTTTTTTTTAATCATAGAATGGTTAGAGTTGGAAGGGACCTTAAAGATCATCAAGTTCCAACCCCCCTGCCATGTGCAGGGACACCTCCCACTAGAGCAGGTTGCTCAAAGCCCCATCCAGCCTGACCTTGAACACTTCCAGGGATGGGGCATCAACAGCTTCCCTGGGCAACCTGTTCCAGTGTCTCACCACCCTCACAGCAAAGAACTTCTTCCTAATATCTAATCTAAATCTCCCCTCTTCCAATTTAAAACCATTACCCCTCGTCCTGTCACTAGACTTCCTGACAAAGAGTCCCTCCCCAGCTCTCCTGTAGCTCCCTTCAGATACTGGAAGGCTGCTAGAAGATCTCCCCAGAGCCATCTCTTCTCCAGGCTGAACAGCCCCAGCTCTCTCAGCCTGTCCTCAAAGGAGAGGTGCTCCATTCCTCTGATCATCTTGGTAACTTTTAACTTTAACTTTTTCATAGATTTCAGACTTCCCATTCAATTTTTTCAGGCATTTCTAAGTATCTTCATTTGTTTTGTTATAACCTTCTACACCTTGTTTTTTTCAATTGCGTAAGTAGCACCATCATGCAGATACTGACTTCTCCTGGGAAGCCTCTGAAAGGAACAATCCTATTTATAAACAAACACATGAAAAGAATTATAAGCAGAAATTTCCCCCTTTATCCTTCACTATAATATTTGTGAAAAATCTTGAAAAGTAAATATTTTAAGAGTACTGTTGTGTTTGTCTCCTTTATAAATGTGTATTTTGGTTCCCAACAACCAAACAAGGATGTACAAACAACCCCAATGTTACAAATGAGGGATGTGGATAAGGATTATAATAATGTTAAAAAACAAAACTAAAAACAACCCAACAACAAAATTAGATCTGTTCTTTCTTTCAAGACATAAAAATGAGATTATCTTTACAAGATATTCTTGTGATCTAAAACAATCTCACAAGATTGTATAGAAAAAGGATTCAACTCCAGGTTTTCCACGGAGCATCATCCGTATTTCAGGTCCATTTCACAGAAACACAGAACTTATTTTTTTAGGTAACCAAGGCATTTACATTGTATCAGGATTCAAAGAAAAGAAGATAATTAGTTTATGGAGACAAGGTGTATTCCTGTTTTATCCCAGAGGAACCAATTACTTCCAGGCACTCTCAGCCCTGTTAATAAACCAGCACCTGGATCCAACGTGATTGCTAATGAGCAAACAGGGTAAGAGGTGAGAAACAGGTACCCCCTCCCCGGGTTCCTCCTGTCCCCACGGCACGTTTGTGGCTGCTGGGAAAGTTGTTCTGCAGCTTCCATTGAGCTGACATTAATGCTTTTCTACGATTCATCCAACAAAACCCAAACTACGCTTCTTTTGCCAGAAGAGAAGGAACTGATGCACGATGGGGATACAGAGTAATGATAAAATCCTCTGAACCCCTTGCCACACTCAAAGGAGACAGCTGCTAAGCTTGTGGACCAGTTCAAAAGCTACTCATCGTTTATATTTATTTCCATAAACGAAATGTCAAATTTGTAACATGCAAATAAACACTGTCAGCAAATACAAGCAATCTCCAGACAGACTATTTTCCTACCATGAGGCAGGTCCAGTATAATTCTAATGTAAACAGGTGCTTTGCCTCAGAACAGAAGTAATCACATTTGCCTTTGGTTTCTGACCAAAAAATGGAAAAACAAAAGACAAAGCCCAAGTTGTGCCCCAGCACACCAAGTAGGACATTCAGCTGTTCACAGTAACGTTGAATTTAAAGACAGGAGCTCTCAGAAGAACTATCTTCACAGCCAAGATATTTATGTAAGGAATCCAGGCACGCTGCTGATGGCTAATTCATAAATACAAATGATCGCCATTCTCTAAACCGCCAGCATCCTCAGGATGAAGCACTTTCTTTCTAAACACGGTAATTTCCCCTATTTCTTAAAAATATGAAAAGTTACTTGTTTAAAAAAAAAATAATTATCAAAGGCCACAAGATCTAAACTGAGCTGCTTGTTTCCTACTCATCTCGCTCACACTCTTCTCATGCTTCAACAACCACCTACCAGGGAAGTCACAAGGCTGAATTCTATAAGCAGCAGCAACCAACACTTAGGTGAGGAATCACAGGCCGTGTGCATTTATAAACTGTTTCAGACAGACTTATTTTGATACATAAGTGGCATAGACTGGTCACCAACCCCTCACAAGTGTTGCATCAGCATCACTTATGCAGTGGGATCCCAAAATAAAAAACATAAAGCATAAAGTAGTAACAATGAAGACTGGAGTTATCAAAACTAACGCGCAAGAAACAAAGCCTCAGGTCTGTTTATTGCAGTGCCCAAGGCAACCAAAGAAGAGCATTTTCCACAGGGGGGCATAGATTTTTGGAGCTAAAAATTCTACTGACACAATGTGGTGAGAGTCAGCTTTCAGAGATTGTGGGGATGTTTGTAACAAGGCAGGAGCAGAGGGCAAGAGAGATGCTACCACGCTGCCACCTCCCCTCTGCTGGCACCAGCTCACAGCTGCAGAACACTGATAACGTGCTATGGTAAAACTCATCCCTGAGCCCGTCTGCTGCAGCACTTCAGACTTAATATAAAAATGGAGTAAGCACTAGAAATGACATACAATCAAAACCTTTACTTCTTACAATAAATTCAGTGTCAGGGATCAAAAGAAAGAAAAAATAATAAAAAACAAGTGTGCTGGTAGGGCTGCAGAAGCACAAACTGTTTGGGAAGATAAGCGATGCCGTGTCAAAAGATGAAACCATTCACACACTGTGAGGTAACTCAGTATTAGAGTCTTCATCCAGAAATGGAGTATCCACTTCACATGAATCCACCCTCTGTATAGCCCCAAAGCCATGAACCAGAGGAACTTTTTTAATAAAACTCACCAAAGAAACAATAACTGATTAACATGGCCGTCCAGTGCATTTCTTCTACCTTAATGAAGCACTATCCCAACATAATGTCACATTTCATACAGCTTCTATATCTCTCCTAAAATAATTTCCGTGCTGTAAATCACAGGGTTACCTTGGACTCCTCTAGGTCACAAAAGCAGAACTCAAGCCAGGGAAAGCAATGCCAGAATCATAGAAACAAGATCTCTCCTTAGGTATGCAGCCTGAAATTATCTGCATAGTGGTGGTGCCCCAGAAGATGCTCTGCAACAAAGTTCTGCCCGCGTTCATGTCCCAGGACAGATCGAAATGGCTAAGAGAAGGCACTTACATTCCCTGGTCTCAGAAGCAGGCCACCAACGAATTGGAAGCAATGTTTGCAAGTCACAGAATCACAGAATGGTTTGGGTTTGAAGGGGTCTTAAAGATCATCCAGTTCCAACCCCCCTGCCATGGGCAGGGACACCTCCCACCAGAGCAGGTTGCTCAAAGCCCCATCCAGCCTGGCCTTCAACACTTCCAGGCATGGGGTATCCACAGCTTCTCTGGGCAACCTGTTCCAGTGCCTCATGACCCTCACAGTAAAGAATTTCTTCCTAACATCTAATCTAAACCTACCCTATTTCAGTTTAAAGCTGTTACCCCTCATCCTAATCCCTGCATTCCCTGAGAAAAAGTCCCTTCCTACCTCTTCTGTAGGCCCCCTTCAAGTACTGGAAGGCTGCTATCAGGTCTCTCCGGAGCCTTGAGTCCTGTCAATGACCCTGAGGTCAAACATACTACTTTGGACTTCTGGCTGTCTCCACCAAAATATGAGACACAATACTTCCAGCAGGGCAACTCAACGGTGTGGAGAACAACTGAAAACTACCAGATCTGGCCAGCAAGTAACCTCTCCTCTAGAAGTGTATTCTGCCTTTGAGATCCTACTGTAGATGTGCCCTACTCAAAGTCTCTGTACTTAAAAACTAGAAAATATTCCCAGAAAGTCATTGAGTTACTTTCCAATTCCTTGATATCAGTGAAAGTAATACGGAAAAACCAGGCAGATCTCAGGAGATATGTAAGTAGATGGCATTGTGGTTTAACCCCAGCCAGCAACTAGAACCATGCAGCCACTCATCAAGCACCCACTTTCTCCTCCGCTCCCTAGAAGGGTAGAGAGAAGAAAGAAAAAGGGAGAGGAAGGGGAAAAGAAAAAGAAAAAACTAGCGGGTTGAGAATAGGTAAGGTCGAGAAAAGACAATTCAAAAGAACAACAACAGAAAAGAAAAATAATAATAACAGCAACAACGACACAGGTCACTCTCGCTGCCTGGTGAATTGGCACCCTCCCAGGGCAGTGCTCCCCAATTCCACACACCCCCAGGCCAACCCCTGTCCTGTGGTACAGAATATTCCATCATTCTGTCCATGCTCCTTCTCAGCTTCTGTGGGAAGCTGAAAAGTCCTTGGTAAATCTAAAACATCACTCAGCAGCTACTAAACCAATGTGCATTATTGACATTCTTTTCACAGAACTCACTAGAAAGAAAGTTAACTCTTTCCCAGCTGAAACTAGGACGAGTATTAATAAAAATAAAGGAAAGAGTTAACACAGAGTTTATTGAGAGGATGAGGAATCCAGCAAGGCATTACACACTTTTAGCTGGTTGAGAAAAGAATGTAAAAATATTTAAGATTTTGGTTCCTCAGTCTCTCAACGTGCTTCACAACAGCGCAATAACTCGGGAAGATGAAAACAGAAAAGGTGCCAGTCACAGGAACAGGTCTTTGTAACGTGATGGAAGTACCAGACAGGCCTTGCCACAAAAAGTAACATGTAACTACGTTTTATTCTCACCTTTGCTTTCCTCAGCAGAAAGTTTTTCTTCAGAATCATCTAAAGGACTCTGTGAAGATTTTTCAGGGGAAACTGGTGATTTGGACAGGTTGCTCTGCTCAGGTTCGAGTCTGGACCTGGAAGCACAAGAACCTAAAATTGAAATGATATCCCACAGCTGAGAGTCTCTAAAATGAGAACAAGCACAGATTACTTAATTTGACACTTAATTCTTGCAAACTTCACATTAAAGGTTTCCCAGTCAAGAAACAAAAAGTACTTACCAGCCATCACTGAAATATTATTACAGAAGAAAAGAAAGGATGTTACATGTTCAGAGTTGAGGAGAATTTTGAAGGCTATAGCATAAAACCAGGCACTTTCTTAAATTTCTTTTCAAAATCCCAGTGTATAAAAATATATATACACTTAAAAGAAACCCAAACTTTGGTCATACTGAAATATTTTTTTTACCAGCAATGGCCAACACCACTACTTGATTTTTTCAAGTAATAATTACAATTTTACTTTATATTGCCAATTAGCATAAAGGAAAAGTAAGAAAACACAACAGAATTAGGTGGGTTTTTTTTCTGAAACAAGTATTTTCTTTAACTAGCTTTAAAAAACATCTTAATCAGGATGAAAGTGATCCTTTCTTGTATGCCAAAAGTCACTTTGGAAGCAAGGAAAAGAAAAAATGTATGCAGTGGACAGATAGATGCTACAGCTAAGTTCCTGCTATGTAATTTTAATACAAAGGCAATGTAAAAAATGAGAAGCACATTCAATGATTATGTATTAAGTACTTGTCAAATACATTTCACAAAAAAAGTTTAAAATTAGCAGCAACAAATTTTTTGCAGCAAACTTCTCTGCTTTATTATTGTCTGCAATGAATTCTGTCACTGCGACGTGGTAGACAGTTAAAAGTTTCACAATGATGCTGTTAGAGAAGCTGAAGAACTAAAAAACCCCAAAAGCAAGAGGCTGTATCACCTGTTGTGCCACCTTCGTTACTTCTTTCTCTCTTAATCAACAGTTAATCTCATTATGATCTGCAATCTTCCCTTGCTGCTTACCAGAAGGTGTTGATTTTGTGCTCCTTTCCTTCATTGCATTGTGTCTAAATTCTAACCCATAATTAGAAAATTCTGAGAAAACCAGAATATAATGCATGAATCATCACTGAGTGGCTGTTATTTAAACATGAAAAAGCAGGTAAAGGGAACATTTCTTAGTTCTCATAACTTTGCAAACACTGGACTTTTGGTAATTTTACAAAAAACTCTTCTTTTTTCATCTTCTTCCACTCCCAAGTCCCAAATTTGCCTAATAATGAGGAAAAGCAGACTTATCTGGATAACCATGCAGTTCAAATAATAACTCTGACACTAATAAAACACCAATTCCCCAGATAAGAAAAATATCAGCTTGATTTGAATAATTGCATGCATAACTCACAAGACACTCTAATGGAAAAAGAAGTTTAAAATTGAAATTAAATATCATTTTGAATACCAATAAACACAAAACCTGAAAATCTCAAGCAAGTACCTTTACAGAAAAAGCTGCCTGTGTTTCTCAACTTTTAATTCTGGGGAACTAGTGCTATAGAATTGGCAGAATCAAAAATTATGAGTTTATACATAATGGCAACTTCTGTAAGAAAATTATAACACTGGTGATTTGTTGAAGAACTTAGGATGCTTATCAATTCAAACGGAAACTTGATGAAGTGTATTTCTACTGCAAACCTTCCAGCATTATCTGATCCACACATATTTTACATTGAGTAAACTGCAGGGAAAAAGGATCTGCACTAGGATTAATTTACTTTTAAAGAAATTTCCTCCTTTATTGTTTCTTGTCCTTACTTTGCACTGTATGATAATCCACAAAGTTTTCAATAAAAACTGTATGAAATGCCTGGGATGCACTATTTAAAGAATGCCGAGTTCTTTCAAGTGATGGAACGTGTTCTTTTTATCACACAGAGCATCTGCTGAAATCCTTGGGGAAACTACAACATTAAAAGTATCACACAGTTTGTTTCTGTATGTTTTTTCAGAGAAGTTAAGGGAGTTACAAAAATACCAGTGCCTTACTTGTCTCATTACTTCTCAGAAAATTTCAGAACTGGTTTGGGGTATTGTGTTTACTTGGTTTTGGCTTGTGCTTCTATTAACGTCTCAGGAGGATATATCTGGGTGAATCTCACTGTGCTTGGTCACACTGAATCAATCTGAATACAATGTACTTATGGACTTTTTAAAACTTCTCTCTAGTTTCAATGTAAATAGCTGACCAAGCCAAACACCAAACTGAAAAGCAGCATCAAGTCTTGGAAAAACACTCAAGAATTTATTTATAGATACGTGTGGTTTAAAATTTGTTATTTTTAAATTAAAACGTACATAACTGAACTTAAAGTTAGAATTCAAACAATGCAGACTGAGAAGACATGCAAAGCCTTTCAGGTATCAAATAAACTGCAAACCTGTTCATTCCCCCTCTTATTCTTACACCTGGGAGTGTGCAGAAAAAGAAACTGAAAAAGCACGGGGTTTGATACTTGACTGGAAAAAAAACCAACCAACCAAACCAAAAAGGCAGCAAGTACATCATCTCTAACTTCTCCCATACTTCTTCACCTCTCCATTAGCAGCCTGAATGTACACCATGACAGGAAGCAGAAACTCTTCTGTTTCAGTTATGAAGTTACAGTCAAGATTTTTATTTTAATCATGTTTCTACTGGCCATGAAGACCTGCCACGTCAAGTAGCATTTAGTCACAACATGATCACTTGTTTTAGCAGAAAGACAGTGGCTAAAAAAAGAAAAAAAAACAAACAAAAAAAAGTAGCTCTCTTTGCTTTTGTAATAATATTCCAGTGAAAGTTGTTCAGTACATTTTGTATTTTGACTGGGAAACTTTTAATGTGAAGTTTGCAAGAGTTAAAGTGTCTCTTGTACCTAAACAGACAGTAGCCTTAATACCATCTTTGAGACCCTTTTTTTACCCATGTGCATGATGTCATTCTAAAATAGTTGCTCATCCAACTACAGATTTCCATTAAAACAATCTCCTTCAAGTCCAATCATGACTAGCAGGTTTTTTGAGTGTCCCATGGACGAAAGGCACTGCTAAACTATATTTTGACGCTACTCACAGTCTCTTCTTATCTATCACTCTCTTCACTCGGATGGCTCTTTGTTCAGAATACAGCTTACACACTCCTGTTCAAGACAGCAGTAAAGAAAACTTCAGGTCAGAAGAGCACTGTTTCCTTTTTTGTAAAGAAGATAATTCATTTTTAACCATTCAATAAACGCTACATACTTTTTAAGTAATCTTCAATGAAGTCCAAGACAGCTGTTCTGTGCTCCTTCACCTGAGCAGACTGGACACCCTTGTGTGCTGAAATGAATAAATAAAAAAATAACCACCATGTAACACAATCTTTTACTGAATTGCACCAAAGTTTGGATTTTCAGTTGATACACAAGTTATATGCAAGAGTCTATTCACATTTTATGTGTTGTATATGAGTATTTTAAAGATAGCGATATTTAAATATAGGTTCTGTAAAACAGCAAATCATTACAACAAATCAAAAACTGAAAAGAACTAGTGCCTGACAATATTTATGATTTGTTACATATGCCACTGACTTATGTCAATTAAATTTCTAACCAAGAATAGATGTCACCAAGCTAAGCAGAGCAAAACAGATCTACAGATTGAACTTCTAACATTTTAAATTCTCCAGTGTACAGACTACATGGAAGTAGTTGGGATTTATTATGTCAAGTATCCTTTCAGTTCACATATATTAGTATTTCTTATTTTGATACTATGTAGTTCCCACGCATGACTGATTTCAGTGATTCTAAATAATGCTACCGCTGTGCTTAGATGGCACTTTAAAGCTGATTAAAATCTTTGGAATATCGATAAAACTTGAAATGGCAAACGAGTAGTTCTCTTTACAGCTTCCATAAAATGGTGTTGTAAAGGTACAATCCCATACTCAAGGTGTCCAAAACGCTGTTACTTTACCAGGACTGTGTTAAAGTTATTTAATTATCTCAAACTTGGAAAGATTATACTGTAATACCTTGCAGGTGGACAAGCTAGAGAGAGACAGCCATTTAATTTAGTGAGCTTTGGTTCAGGTCTCTGTGCCTTTTAAGACTATCTTTTTTACTCTTGCAAATTAGCATATTTGAACAAATAAAGAAAATCCTGTGCTCTGGCTTTTCCTTCCACTAACATTAAAGCAAATTAGGTACAGTACTCATCAGCCAATGGGATTAACCAAACACAAACGAAAAGGCAATGAGACTTCACCGATCTCTTTCTGAAAGCATTTCACATTCGCCATCCACTACTCAGCATTAAATCAGCCTTTATCAGTAACTAAGAGAAAACATTTAGGAGAGATGCTCAGTTTACCTTCCGTTCTCAGCTGCTGAATGGCATCGGCACACGTCCTCATGAATATCTGAGCATCTTGATCTATCTGGTCACGCTCTGTATCTGTCATCCTCACATACTCTGACATGATGTGGCTGAGAAACAAGACAAACTGTCATTTAGGAAGCTCCCAACATAAAATTTACTAGTACACATTTTTAGACCTTCTTCTCACTCACCAGCTCAACAGAAGGGTTTCTGCAACACCGATTTTCACAGAAAAAGTAGTAAAAAGTACAATAATCATCACTGATTAAAATGCCACCTTTATAAAGCTGAGAGGTTTTTAAAGCGTTTTTTGACTAGGAAAAATGTAGAAAAAGCAGCATGTGTTATCATCTCCCACATAACCAAATACAGAGCAGATAAGGAGAAAATACAACTAGAAAATCTATCATTCCCCTCAGTACTTAGCCCAGTGAGTCATATTTAAATTCTAAAAACACAAAACTGAATAGGATAAAGGAATAGCTCAAATGCTGAAAGAAGTACAAAAAAATTGAGCTTATTTTACTTAATATATGCTTTCGTTATCTTAAATACTGAGCTTAGTTTATAAAGTAGCTATATATGAAATATGTGAATTTAAACTATAGTAAAGAAGAATATTGGAAAATAATGCACATTCTAAGTATCAAATTGATTATAAGATTTATTAAAACCTGTTCCCGTTGTTTATTCCTGATTTAGATTATGTATTTTTTATATATTATTGCTACATCAGCTTATTTTATGTTCATCTTGGGTTTCCTGATGATACAGGCTTATTATATTTGCCTTTTAAACCAGGAAAGGTCCCTGAGTGTTAGACCAAAACATCTTCATTCCCATCCCACGTGACTGACTGCACATGAAAAAAGCAGCACATCCATCTAGCTTGAAAATTAGTTTCTGCTTACCTGCCAGCTAGTACAAAAGCACAGATTAGCCAGCAAACAGCAAGGTAAACTAATTAAAAGTAATATTCCCTGTTTTGCTTGTTTGTTTCCAACACTGTCATGTATTTTAACTTCTAAACATCAGAGTTTTTTTCCCCCCTCTCATTAAACCTACACTGAATGGCTAAAAAAACCTAAAATTATTTTTTATACCTTAGAGAAAAGCAGCCATATAGAGAGTTTCCACTGATTCTTTATTAGCTGAATTGCCCTTCTTTGGTCAGGACAGGTGGGTTTCACACATCTGTGGCAAAACCCCTATTGCAACTGTAATCAGTGCTGTCCTAAGCTGTAACTCTAATTTGCACTATCTGAGAAAGCAGCTTCTGAATGATGAAAGATTTGAAATAGATTTTAGAGACATCTGACGGAAAGGCTTTCTGCAGCCTGGTTAAAATGACATCTTGACAGTTACATACACAATATAAGACAACTCATACTGTTAAATGTATTAGGACAGATCTCTCCCCCAGTCCCTTTGCATAGCTTATACAGATGGGACATTTTATGACTAGTCCGTGGCATGAGCAAGTTCTCAGCATGTGTAAAGCCAGAAAGTCCATTTTTATATCCACCTCTGCGCAGGGTCAGACTGAAAGGGATCATTAAGATCACCTGGTGTGGGACAACACACAACACTGTTCCTCAAACCACGTCTAGGGAGTTACTTGAGCGTGTCAGGGCTCACAGAAAATGAGGATGGAGTAAATGAGGATGGCTTCATGATGGCCCCTTGAGGAAGGAAAAAAAAATCTCCACTCTTCTACTTCAGATTACAGCAGTAAATCCTGGCTGGTCTCCTACTGAACAGAGTAGAAAGTTCTTGTCTTGATGTGTGTAGGTTCTCGTCACCCAGCTCAGCTTTGCGATACTTGCAGAGTTCTATGTTTTCAATTCACTTTTTAACATTACAGGGTAAAAATAAACATCACAAAATGCAAACTAGAATTTTCTTTTAAATCAGACTTCAAAACACCTGCCTTTTATGAAAAAAACCACCTCAGGCGTGCATTATTTTTTACTAATAGTGTAACTAGTAGTAACATAGTGAAACACGGAGCGTAACTGAAACAGCTTTAACATTGGGAAATGAGTTGTTCAGTTACTTTTCACAGTTGTTAATACAAAATTATGGTAGATACAGTTCTTAAACGGGAGTTTCACAGCTTCAAAGGCAGTAAGATGCAGTTTAATCCAGTAAAAAAAGAAACAGAACATTTTTCTTGTTATAATTGTGTACATCTTGCATAGTGTCTGGTACTGGAAGCATCTGAGCAAGAATGGAGTCATAGAATCCCATCCCGTTCTGTCAATACACATGTGGCATCCACTGGTACTAACAGCGTCCTGAGGCCCCTATTGCACTCCCCAGTAAATCTGCACACAGAGATTAAACTGAAAATCCATTTAATCACCATCCTCCAGCCTTACCATAAAAAGAACCATTCATTTAAAAAGAACAGGCCAAGGAAAAACAAAAACACACCAAGAAAAATCACAACTGAACAAAAAACAAAAACCCAAAAACCAACCAACCAAACAAACAAACCCCAAAAACCTAATAAATCCAGCTGTGTTCTGTATAGCAGAGAAACAAACACTTGCTCAGAAGGGCAGTGGCAGTATCACAGCAATGGGCTGATATGTCACTACATCAAGAAATGTCAAATGAAGCAGGTTTTTCAGAAGCAATCAGAAGAATTAGCCAAGACAAACACTGGGTAATGCATGCAGATTAAAGAAGGGAGAATTGGGGAAAAGAAATTCTTCTAGCTTTTTATCTGAATCAGTAAGAGAAAGCTTCATGAGAAACTTAGGTTGGAATTGCACTTAGTTGATTTGTGATTTTAGAAGGTGGGTGAAGAGTAAGATGAAGACAGTGGCCATCAAGTAGGCAGACTTCAATAGTCTAGCAAAATTAGTCCATTAAATCGCATAGAAAAGGGAAACAAAAGGAGGAACAGAAAAGAATTCTGGTGAACGAGTAGTTTTCATACAAAAACTGACATTATGATAATTTGCAGTTCTGCCTTGAAAGGGAAGAACAGGCAATGCAGTAAGAGATCAACTTAACTACAGCACAAGCTCTTCAGTGAGCTCGCACACAAAACCCAGAATACAGAATGTGCAAATTAGGTCTGACTGCTACTGACAAGTCTAAAGGAACACAGCATGCAGGGACAGAATCAGGAAAGGGTCAAATGCAGGATGAGACACAACTGGCAAGGGACACCAACGATAACAAGAGAATACTCTGCAAGTATCATGAAGAGAAACACCTCAACCAGGAAATGCATCAAATGAAAGGATGCATCCTCAACGTCAAGATGAAATAAGTGTGAGGTTGATGAAAAGATGAAGTACGGCAACTTAATTTAAAAAATATTGTTAAAGGGAAAAAAAGTAGAGGACTTATAGACCAGTCACCCTAGGAAAATAGAGGAACAAGTATTCAAACAATTGTTAAGTGCTTAGGGAAGAACAAAAAGACAATCAGTAGCCAAGATGTATCAAGAATAAGCCATATGCAGTGTAATTTACTTCTGGGATGCAGTAACAGGTCTTATAGATGGATGAAAAGCAGTCATTGCTATGTATCTTCTCCGTAGTGGGGCTTCTGTTACTGTCTTGCATGATATTTTCATAAGCCACAGGTAAATAGATGAGTTAGAAACAAGCACCATATGGGTGTGAAACTGTCTGAAAAGCAGAACTTTGAGTATTTATAAATCAAGAGAGAAAGACACATCGAGTTGTGTTCCACAGGCGTTTGTCCTGAATCTGACGCTATTTAATACTTTTATTAACAACTTAGAAGTAGAATGGAGTATACACTTAATAAATTTGCAGAGGTATAAAGCTAAGTGAATTAAAATTGTGTCAAGAGAACAAGATCTCAATTCAAAATAGTACTGCGTTTCTCCAACTTGGAGAAATGACATGAAGAATTTGAATATGGAATGGTCAGAGGCTCTTTGTTGCAGCAGGAACAATTATCTTGCCCATTCTCTGCGGGTTCCCAACTGATTAGGGAAGAGTTCTTCAGAAAGTCATCTGGGATCATACTGGATCACAAACCAAACATAAAAACAACATTTTGTTGCATAAAAAAGTCATCATTACAATGGGATACATAAATGAAGTATAATCCAGCATGAATGAAAGGTAATCTTTCCGTTATCCTTAGTTTTGGGCAAGGCCTCACCTGGAATTTTGTTTCATTTCAGCGCCTCCCTGCAACACCAACCCAGACAGTGTCCAAAGATTAGGAAAATGCACAATCAAAGATCAATGAGAACAATTCTGAAAATGCAAATACAGTGTAATTGTTGATTCTAGAAGAGACTGAGGAGAAATCAAAATAAGCTCGTTTAAATCACATAAAATTCTAGCAGCACAGGTAAGGAAATGGGAAAAAGCAGAGGGAGGAATCTCCACTGAAAGACATACTTAAAAGCAAGCAAAACCTGGTGGTAGAATGGCCTGGTCGTTCTCTTTTTGAATGTGTCAGCCATGCTCCTTTCAGCCTGTCATTTCTATGATTCTATTTTGCTGGCAAAGCACAAAGAACCACAGCTGACGGAGGCATTATAACAGCTTTTGGAATTAGTAACTCTTTCTGCTGGTGCATAAAATATTTTCTGCTTACTGATTCAACAAAGACACCAAATCAAGCAGAAAAACTTGATTTTCCTCCAACAACCTATTACGAAAGAGACAGAAGCAATAAGCTGAAATAAACCAGTTCTAAACTACTGACATGTACTGTTTTAGTAGAGATGGGCCCAACTTAACACCTGCAGATACCACCTTTACAAATATATATACAAATGCTCACTCACACAATACACAAATAAGTGTTCAGGTATATGCACATGTCTGTATGTATGAATAGCCTTAGCTGCAAATACAGCAGACGCTTTTAAACTTCTTCCCTTTGAGCATCCAGTATATTTCAAATTATTTTATTTCTTATTTAACTCCTAAATTTAAAGATTATTTATTATGTTTTGTCCGCTTTAACCTACTGCCTTTTTCCATCCAAAACTGTCTGACATAAATCCAAGGTAAGAACTTGTCTACTCAAATGACAAAATATTCCACATCAACATATTTAAAACGTCTTGGTTTTTGTTTTGGTTTTTTTTAAATCTGTGGGGAAACTTCAGCTACTAGAACAGGCAGTACAGGCACACCTGAACTAGTAATTTCAGTTTTGTGACATATTGCTGAGAAATGCTGTTACAAGGAATTACGATTCCTGAAATGTGATATATCAACCTACTACCATCAAAAACGAAGAGAAATAATTTGAAAAAAATTCCTCAGAGAACAGGAAAATACTATATACTCCTCCACGAAAAACATATTATCTACTGTCTTAGTACAAATAACAACAAATAAGCCTTGCTTCCTGCAGAAACACGATAAAGTCAAGACAAGAAAGCAGCCTGGCATTGTACCAGAGTCGCTAAGACACTATTTCTAGAGCCCTTTAATGGCTACTTCTTTTATGGGTTAAGCCAAGGGAACACTCTCACAAAACAGAGGATAAACATTTGATGATTTTCTGCTAGGTAGAACACATGTAACTGATTTCTCATTCTTTATTTTTTCAGCTTTAGTAAGCAGATAGCTGTTAGGTCAAGAAGCATAACAACAGGGCACCATCATCATTTTTTTTAAGACAGGTAATTTGTTAAGAAGTTTTTCAAAGTATATTATTTGCAATAAACAACATATGAAATGTTCAAGCACTTAACTGTACGGAAGGACCACAGAAGCATATAATAAAGCCACATCAGAAGCCACTCATTTAGCCTTTCCCATGGAAAAAGCATCATTTTTACTCAGAACCAACATAAACTTCACTGATGAACTACATGAGCATCTCTGCAGTTGCAAAAGACAATAAATCAGATGTCTAACAATCCCAGATTGAAAGCTCTTCTCTCAAAGATTTTCTTTGAGAAGTACAAGGTGTTCTATGGCCAAAATCCAGAATTCTCTCAATTCTTTTCCAATGCCTGATTAGAACAGTCGGAGTAACCACTGGTCTTTAAACTCTGAAAGATCCTTCAGAGAAACTGTAGGCTGTGGAGGAATCCCAAGAGGACCATTTCAAATTCCCAAGCGTCAGGGCACTACAGCTAGTTCCTCGACCTGTATTTAACACAGACACAAACAGTCTTGGTGGTTCAATGATCAAAACAAAAAAGGATTTGATGATGAAAAGCAAAGGCATGATTTGTTCACAGACAAAACATCAGAGAATCTACCAAAGACTGAAGACAGGATCTCATACAGCACAGTGTAGAAAGCAATGTAGGAATTCTTTACAGCAAACAGACTGAGAGGAAGAATATATCGAATATACAGCAGCCATACACTAAAAATGGGAAGGTAAGTAACAATCCTCATCTGAATGGAGTGATCACAGTTTACTTAATAAGCAAAAATAAAAAATGCTGCAATGTCCCATGATTTAGCTACACATTTCTTATGAAATACCCTGCCATTGGATGTGTTCACTGATCATGAGTATGGTACCCAAAGGGCTTCATTAGGTTTGAAATGTGTACATGAAGCCAGCAAGGAAATAATTTAAACTATTTAAGTTATTTTTCTTTAAGACAAGTCTCTACTGTTAAATAAAACCAATGGTACATACAGTTAGTGGTCCTTCCCTTAGCAGGTGCAACCAATAACAACATGAGTCACTCACAGGCTTTGCTACTCATTCAGTGTTTTAATTAATTATTATCTTTCCTTCAAATGTATGTCCTAGACAAAGTCCACGTTTTCACTATCATTGCTGTAGATGTAAAAATTAATACAAGCCCCAATTTTTAAGCTGAATGACAAGAAATAACCATACATTTGGAAAGAAGTTTGAGCTTCTATACATGCCCCTCTGTAAATCAGTTTTCTAACAGGTCAGTTTCAAATGCCTTTCCACCATAACTCACTGTCAGTGGAATGTGATACCACATCTCTGGTACTGGTACAGGCTCAGAAGTTCTATCCAGAGGAGAAAATCAAGGTAGGCAGAACAAAACAGGCAAGGAGACAAAACAGAAAAAGTTCCTTATGGCAGCAAGCTGAGAGCCAAGGTGTAAAAGAAAGCAAATGAATCCTGATAAACAGGAGAGGATAAAGGTGCGATTGCTTCTCAGTCAGCAGGCTCAGGTCCCTGCACTGCTGGCTTCACGTGTTTTGTTCAGTTAAATATTTAAATGGGTCGGGGCCTTAGTTTCAGTTGTCTTCAGCATTGCTAAAAACCTTTCTCTAAAAATGAATTACAGACATCCTCTCTGTAGCAAGATGTTTTATGTATGCCAAAAATAAAAACTCTATTAATAAAGAATTTATAGGCTGCTACAGTAAGGTCAAAGAAGCAATCAAGGACTTAGATGTAACATATTATGAAGAAGTTGGTAACTCAAAAGCTGAATTTCACCAACACATTGTACTGTAGCTGAAAAACATACCAGGATTGACAAAATACAGAGTGGTCAAACCTCATTAACAACATTAAGCCTTCTACATAAATTCCAGCACATCCTTTTAGCACCAAATTGTTTAAAAAAAAACAAATCCCCTAGCTTTATTACTGAAAAGTTATTAAACTGCTGTCTTGAATGAGTGAGGCATTTGGTAGGACCCCAAGACTGACAGCATGGGTGCTGTGATCCTCTTTGCATCCACAGAGCAGAACAGCAGGAGCAGTGTGGTATGGAATTGGACAGCACTATCTATTTTAAGTTTGACCATTAAAGACAGGATCAACTGCAATTACAGATGAGATGTCGGGGAAATTATACCACTTTTCCCCCCTCCTTAGTTAATACCTGTGCTGTAGGGGAGTGAAAAATCACTAAGAATTACCACGAGTACTGGTTAAAAGAGATTTTACAAAAAAAGAACATAAAAAATGTTTAGAAATTAAAATGGCTTAGACGCATTTTTACTTATCACTTCAATGTCATGCATACTGCTGTTAATAAAATACAAATAGTACTCAAAATTCAGCCACTACTGACTGTTTGCTCTTACTGCAATTATTTGCAGTTTCTCAGCTTATGCATTCACATGAAGCTTTTGCACAGTATAAATAATTATTTCAGCAGTAAATTGGTAGCTCCACCTAGTGTTGCTCATGACCTATTCCAACAGGAACTGAGAAGCAGAGAGTTAGTCATAACGTGCAGCTGCACCCTTCTGCTTGCTGCTGGGAAAAGTGGCTCCACAAACACCTTGCACGCTGAATTGACACCCCCACCTGTGAAGCCATTTGGAGAAAGGTATTAAATCGACCTCAGAATCAGTGTTTTCAGTCCAAGATGACTTCACATTGCATCTTCTCTACCTTGACTGCAACAACAGCTGAGCTTTAGTCAGGGTTGTGGTAGAATTCAGAATGCAGACAGGGCTGACTCACCCCATGCAATACTGCAATTGTGTTGTGAGACTCGAGAAATACAACACAGGAAATTGTGAAGTTTCAGAAGATGCTTTTAAAGTGAAAGCTTACCTACACCTACATTGTATTTGGATATACACCCTCCCCTTCACCCTCTCTCCCCTAAAATAAGGCTCCAACCAAGTGGGCTGTGTGCTTCTCAAGATGACTATGAAAAAGAAAAAAGCTATTTAGTTGCTTTAAGTGATATCCCCTCTCCCCCAGAAGGGCACTACCACAAGGATCCAATGATCTTGTCACCTCAAGAACAACTTGCTGACACTCTCTTTAAAATGGAAACTTCACTTGGGAGAAATTTCATTGGCTTCTTTATGAGTGCATCCCAGTTCTTTAAAACATCCCAACTGGGATGCATTCTGCATTGCACACACTGTACATTTTTCCAATTTTATATCTGGTTGGTATTTTAAAAGTTTTGGTTTTGAGCTGCAAATCTCAAAATAAAATTGTTTCTCAAAATCAGGAGAACACCTCTTTCCCTGTGCACAACCAGGGCGGCAGATCAACTCACTTTAAACGCCAGTGTAACGAAGGCCAGACAGTTCCAGTGAGCATTTCTCCCCACACAAATATACTTCCACGAAAGATATCATTCATTGCATATTGTATTGCACTGTTCATTTTTTTAACTTAGACATAACTACAGACTGAGAAGGAAGCATCAAAAGAAGTGTGAGCAGCAGGTCACGGGAGGTGATTCTCCCCCTCTACTCTGCGCTTGTGAGACCCCGCCTGGAGTCCTGTGTTCAGTTCTGGAGTCCTCAACATAGAAAGGATATCGAACTGTTGGAACAGGTCCAGCGCAGGGCCACCAAGATGATCAGAGGGATGGAGCACCTCNTGGAGTCTGCACTGTGAAGACATGCAGAGGATATTTACTTTTTTCAAATAAATATTTATAGCAGTCATAAATGTGTCAAAAAAAACACTTCTGCAAGATGAAATAAAATAAACTGGTGGTTAGCTCAGCTGGAACTGTTCAACTTCTTTTATAACAGCAAAGTTAGATAAGTGGAGAGACCTAGGATGTACTTTCTAATTCTGGAATGAAATATTGTGCAACCCATAATATGACTCCTAAGTTTGCACGCAACAAGAGCTTCATTCAAAAGCAAGTTCTTAATTTCTCAAGATTATTTGTACTCACTTCATCAAAATACAAGTTGCAGTAGGATTCAGATCTTAGGATAACCCGATTTAGTAATTCACCAGGACTGTTAAATCTACAGATCATAAAGTCTTATGTTTTCTTTCTAACACCAACCTATAAACTTGTGTTTTCATCATCTAAAAATCCTACTACTAATGCTGCCAGCAAGTAAGCACATACAGTAGGTTTGAATATTCCCTAATGGCTGAAGAGAATCAAAATTTTCCCCACACAGTAAAAACTACCAGAACTGAAGCCAGTCAATTTGCTTTTGTTAGAGAAAAACAAATTTTGTGTTGCTGTGCCCTGACACCCGTGTTCTGAGTGGTGGCCTTCATGTGGAATTCACGTTTCAGAATGTGAAGCCTGAAGAGTTTGCATCATTCTCCTCCAAGACCCGCTGGAGTCATTATATCTACAAATTTTTAAGTAGTTCACTTTATAAAACTGAAAATAAATAAAAAAATCTACTTAAACACAACGCATACTTACCTGTAAGCATTAATGTAATCTTTTCTGTGTTGCAGAAGAAAATCCTTCAGCTTTCCAATATGAGAAATCTAAATAAATAGAAATCATAATTAAACTCCAGTCAGGCATCTGACTACTTTCACATTTCAAGTTTAGTTTTGCACGCTCCAATATTCCACCAGCAACCCAGTCTAGTAGGTGTCCCTGCCCACGGCAAGGGGGATTGGAACTAGAAGATCTTTAAGGTCCCTTCCAACCCAAACCACTATATGATTCTAAGATTAATGTCAAATTGTAAAATTTATTCAGTAATTAAACAGAATCATAAACTTTACTCTTTTATAGTAGAATTTTCACTTTTTGTAAGCAGTCAATGCATAAAAATAATCTAAAAAAGATCTGTTGTATAAAAGTACCACTCAGAGAAAAGCAATAAAAATATGCCTTCTCTACGAAAAGCAAAACAAAACACTAAACACTACTAAACTCTAAATATAACCACAATACAAAATTTATAATATTAAACATGATAATAATAACACAAAACATTATCTAACTGGTCATCCAGAACCTAATGTGCATTTTAGAAAATAAAATCAGTTTAGAAGATCACATAAGAAAGTATTAAATATTTTCCTGAGGAGACATGATATAAACATTTCAGTTCTGTTACTAAACCTTGTAGAACAAGGTGCTGTCCCTTTCCCTTCTATTTTGCCATAACAGAGTGACCAGTCTGTGCCCAAACTAAAGTAGCATCTCTGTCATCTGAGAATCACTAGTAAGTTCTCCCAGGGCACACATCCCTATCCATTTTCTATTTCTGGATTTCCACTTCACTGTAGATACATTTTGCTGCAATTCTACTCCATTTTCTTTATTAAAAGTCTTTACAAAGATCCTTTGAAAAGATGAATAAAACCTCCTAAAAATCTGAAAGAACTTTTGCAAGCTGTAGTCTGATTCAAAAGATTTGGTGTAGCATAAGATCCTGTTGATCTTAAGAGAACAGAGGAACTGCAGAAATCAAGTTCAGTTGCCCACAGAAATGAAATGACTACCAACATGACTTGCTTGGCAGGTCTTGAAGGAAACAGGATGGAGAGGAGGGAGAATTATATACATTAGTTGTATATATTTTCAAGGAGGAGGCAGGGGAAATCTTTCTAAAGTATATTCTCAAATAATCATTAATAATTCAGCGTAAAAAAGCATGCAAGGAATTTTACAAAACAATAGCTGTTTTAGTTTACAAACAGAATAAATGTGGTTTACTCCATGTATCTGGGAAAAAGCATCAGAAGCCGTTCGAGTCTTAAAATCCTATTTTCATGCAAATGTTCCTTGTAATTAAACAAACAAAAAAACCACAGAGAAAGAACACAGAATAGTTTGGATAAATAGAAGATTAATTCCCCCAATTATTTTTTTCAAAAGATCAGCAGCTCTTTGGAAAAAAAGAGCAAAAAGTGTACTTAGTAACTGACTGCAGGGATTTGTACAATTAAAAATAAGTGTTTCCTTTTGCAAATTAATACACATACATTTCCCTACCATCATTTGCTCTGTTTCACTTTTACTACAAGTTATTGTGTCAGATAAGATTTTTCCCAGTTTTCATGTTTAACGTTTTCCACGTGATTAACAGGATGGGAAATTCTGTTCCATTCAATGCAAACTGAGTTCTTTTAGTACCTGCAGTAGACCCAAAGTTTCCTGAAGTGTCTTAGCAGAGCCATAAGCAGTAAGAAGGGAAATAGTGAAATCACTACAAGATCAACAAGGCACAAAGAATAAGCTAAACTCTCCTACAGATGTTCCTTCTCATCACCACTGGGACTTATTTTTTGTATATTAATCTTCTTCTCAGCTTCGACTTGGTACATCATGAAATTTGCTGAATAGGTAAATGAAGCTTGACAATGAAAGCAAAACAGTCATACAGTGTTTCAGGAGAACAATAACACTTAATAGGCAGAAAGAAAGTACTACAGAGGACAACAAGCAGCAATGTAAAATAAGGAACACATTTCAAAACATTTACATCAGTATGTGAACAAACTAAACTAGAAAAGAGATCAGCAAAACTTTATAAGTAATAAATCTTAATATTACTGCAATAGCTACAATTTAGGAGTGATTAACAAGCAGAAAGAATCAGAATGACAAGCAAGAACACTGTCTTACAGTAATTAATTCATCTAGTCACAAAGAGCATTCTATTTAGGCTAAAATTGTCATCGTGTGTTTGAATTGCACTGACCCCACTTTGCCTCTCCTTCATTTGTAAAGCTATTTTCATGAATTTAGAATGACACCATTATGCCCATACTCGCATCAAGCTCTTAGTTCCCAAGATTTGCATCAGAAGTGAGACTTCTTGTTCTGCTTTTCCTCAAATTCTAACAGCATCTTCTGCAATCCTGCACTGTTGCAATTTCTCTTTTGCCTTTTCTTACCATGTACAATTAGCATAGATTTGAATTCAATTTGTCATTACCATATCAACAAAATTAGACCAATTTTATGAAAAAGGTCTCACTAGCATAATACAGAATGTGAATTTTATTTTTTTAAAAATATATTTTTTTTCTGTATGATGCTTTACCTTCCGCAGACTCAAATTACCCCTGATTATAAGATAATAAATGTTAAAAATATCTCCAGTGGCATCAACCTGCAATTATACTGAGGTTATCAGAGGCACACCACATACTCCTTACAAAGTTATCAAGCTCCAGCCTGATGCTAATAAAGTACTTCCCTCTTTCAATTGAATGGCTTTATTAGAACTCTACTGCTGTTATTATGAATAAGAACCATCAAATTTAAAGATTTACTGATTACCAACTTCTATCCATCTGTTCTTGCTTCAGAACAGTCCTTTCCCTTAAAAGCTCTGCTTCCCTGCATCTGTGAGTTTACCAACAATAATCCTATCTGTTTCTTCTCCCAAGACAGTTCTGAGGTTGCCAAACCCCTAACTCTCCTTTGCAGTTTGAATCCATCCTTTCCCAATGCAGATGACTAGAAGTTGGAAATACCTTTTCTTCCACTGTTTTCATTGATTAGTTTTGAGCTTATTCTTCGTTTTTGTCTCTAAATACATATGCTACAGCTGAATTTCTTTCTTCTCCCCACAACTGCAAACCCATAATCATTCAGCACTTGCTGTAACGTATGAAGCTTCTCCCCTCTCTTCCCTCTCAGCGTTCCCTCAGCAGTAAATTTTACTGCTCCATCTTACTCTGGGATTGATTTTAAAACTCATCTGGCTTAGTACTGTTCTTCGGAGAATGCAAAATGTAATTCCACTACTAACCTTTCTTCAGCCCAACCTTTCTTTTAGCACAGAAGCACTGCTTCTGCTTACTCTTCTAACTCAGTATCTTCTCTGCTAATCTCCTCTAGACTTCCTATTATCAGACACTTTACCATCAGATACCAAGTCACCTTAATGAAGGAAAAGCAGATTTTCTTAAAGCATCAGGCTGGTTGGGCACATTCTATTTTTAGTCAGACAGCAAATTATACTGCATTGTGTCTTGCTTTCTATTTATCTTTCTCCCCTTAAAATCTTTTCCGAATCCTGCAGCACTCCTGGGTCAGGCCCTGCTGATGCCATTAACAGTTTCTCTCTGCTGACTTAATTATAGGCATTAAATTTACTTCCCTCTTATCAAATGGTACCATCTTCAATACAATGCATTTTCATTAAAAATAGCTGCCTTCAGAACTTGGGATTTCTCAAATCCACTGTGTCTCAACCCAAACCAGAAATTATCTGATAGCCACAATTTGACTGTATTTAAATTCTGAGGGGTTTGTACAGGTTTCCAGTTCAGTGCTCTGGTTCCCAGCACATACCTTGCTTTTACTCTGTTGGTCCATGGCTTTTCCTTACTGATTTAATCTGGAGACCATGTCTAAACTATGGCTAATCTATACCCCAGCTGTATGAAAAATCCACTTTTTTCCAAATTCTATTTACATAGCTAAAGAATATTTTAATTTGGGGGGTGGATGGGTGTGGTGTGTGCTAATGTTATTAATTACCTCACGAATTTTGCCCAACCTCACTATAACACTACAAAGTCTTCCCTTCTGCATCAGTTTTCTTGGCAAGTCAGTCTCTTTCTATCTCTCCCCCTGCTTTTTACTGCCTTTGGGCTAATTTTTTGCATCTTCTCTAATTAATCTTTCAAGTAGACCTGGAACAACTTTAAGTTCCACTTGGATTTCAGCATATCCTTTTTTTTTCCCCACTCCATTTACCTGTCCATCATAACTGCAGCTTGCTGTTTGCTGTATGTGCCTGTTCACAAAATGATTATCCCACCAGTTGACACAGCCATCAAAAGAATATATGAAAGAAAATTGAGGATGAAGCACAAACACATCTGAGTATTGGCCTTTTGTCACGCTTCTCATCCTCTGCCTCTGGAAATCAGCTTTCTTTTTCTCTAAAAGTCTGGAGCAGAGAAATAAGCCTTCTTCAACCTTGAAATAATGCCATTATTTCCTTTTTCCCCTGAAGGGACAGGAGGATTTAGAGAGACGCCCATCATAGTTGCAGCACTTGTGCACTACCTTAAGATTGACATCTCACGGGGAAGAACCCGATGGAATTTCCAGACATAACTGCATGGGAAAGAAATACCTTTCCTCCTAATATTGCCAACATTAGTTGTATCATCACACCAACAGCATGTTCTGGAGTTTCTGCTCCCTACCAGAACAGGGGGAGTTACCTTCTCTCTGACAAGGCGACCGCTTACAGAATTCCACGCTCTCCCTCTTCCCATGCCCACTGGCACAGCACTGCACACCAAAATGACTTTTTTTTTTTTTTTTTTTAAATTACTCTTCTGGAAATGGGGGTTAATAATGCTTAAGACCAAATATAAAGAATGGGTTTCTTTTGTTTCAGCTCCCCAAACATCTGTATCGGCACAAGGGAGAACAGAAGCTGGACAGCACAAGTAGGGAACTTCCCAGAAGACAATCCACCGGGAAAGGAGGTATATTTAGTTACAGCTTAAGAAACTGAACACGACAACCTCCTAAGCTGAAGTACCAAAGTTGGAGACTCCCGGTGTTATTTAAAACTCCCCAGTGTAGTTCTGGTCACCAAAACCCAGTTGATTCTCTACAGTGAAGCAGCAGCAGTTTTCCACGCAGTGGCAAAAAAAGCATCAGCATCACACAAGTAAAAAACACCCCATAAATTCACATTAAACCCTGTAACGTAACTTTTTTTAAGTTACTTTAGGTTCTGGTTTACACTTTTAAAAGTTTCTCTTCATTGTAAACTACTTCTTTAATGCATATATGCGTGATTTGTCGCTACTGTAGAATTTTTTAAACAACTCTTAATAAAACATAAAAGCAAAAATTGCATATAATGCAGGTCCAACACAAAAGGAAGCTGTGAATGGCTGCCATCTGCTACCACAGGTGGCACGCACAGCTCTATTTATACTCGGGGCCTTCACTAGAAATGGTGGATGTTCCTCTCTTTAGAGATTTATTTTTCTTATGGTTTTAGACCAGGCTGTATTTGTAAATAAGAAGAGAAACAGGAAAGCCTTCCCTCCAAAGCATCATCTTCAAAAGATGCACATACTTTGGAACCAAGACGCTGACTCTGCTTCCTCCAGTATCTTAGCAATACATACAACATTTCTTTCCACTCCCAACAAAGAATTGATCACTCATGAAACAGTAGGTTCCAATTTGCATACGTTTAACCCACTGCAAGAAGCAGCAGCATTGTCTGCGATTAAAATGATTGGAGTAGGTTCCCGTGACATATTGTAGAGTGAATTCGGCAGCACTGAATAGTCATTTTCAGTGAACAAACACAGCGTTTTATCAAGTTTTACTCTTCCACCAGAACAATAAGCAATTATTTACTACCATATAAAATTGACTTTTACACTTCACACAAGATTGCCACTCGGGAGTTTTTAAAAGATGTTCTTTGTTAAAGGAAACTTTAAAAATACTTAAACCCAAAACATAATAGAAAGTCTCTTGCAGAATTCATAAGAGACACAGCATTTACTGTTGATTCAGCAGCACTGACAAGAACTGATGATGGAAGTGTCTTATTAACCTCAAAAAAAGAAAAAAAATTTAATTTTACATTTAATTTTTCTTTATGTCCAAAAAACCCTGATCTTCAAATACCTTATCTAAACAGATTCCATCTACAATTTCATGAAAAGGTGACCAGATTCTAAAATCCCCTCTGCAAAGACCAGAATTAATTACTACCTAGACACCTACCATGTTTTTGATTCCAAACATACAGTCAACCCAAATATACACATTGCCTATTTCAGAAGAAATTCAGAATTTCAATAAGACGTTAGATGACATACAGGGACTGCATGTTTCAGATCCCCAAAAAAGTACAGTCTCAGTACTAGGAGGAGATACAGTAATTGATGTAAGAACATAAATCCATTTTTTATTTAAAAAGTTTCTAATGGCTAAATCATATTAAAAAAAAATTAAAAGAGGAAATTTTCCATGGTTAAACCATGTAATGAAGCATTTTCAGAAATCTGGCATAAAACCGTAACAGAATACATACTATAAACAGAAACCCAATTTATCTTAAATAAATTTTAAAATGTAAGAGCATGGGCTCTCACCTAAACTATTACAGTTGGGAAAGACTAGTCAGAAAAGTTTTGATGCAGAAATGACTCCTATGGAGAAGTTTTCTACTACAAAATACCTTTGATTAGGTATAATTCCCTGACAAACTGACATGCAGCAAAGATTAAACTAATTAAATTGAATCAAAGATGAAGCTGAGAGCTGAAACTTTAGCTCTGAATTTAATAGTATGAAAACTGTTACTTGAAGGGGTTTGGGTGGCGAGTTGTCAGCAGACCATGAGGTGGTGCTGTCCTACCAGCAGTCATTGCAGAGGAGCACCGCCTTGCCCTCCACATGTCAACTGCCTGCTTTTCAGCTGATTTGTCTCTGGGGGGGATACATTTGGTTTAGGTTTCCCCAGAAAACGTGAAAGTTTCTCAAATAGGTCACGCAGATCAATTGCCCTGGTAATCCGAAACCCAAAAGAGCAAATAATATCTAAACTGTGGCGTAGGGGTGGCCCAAGGCTGGAAGCGCGTAGCGGGAGGCGAGGAGACAGCCAGCCTGGCTACCTCTAATCTCAGGAAAATTGTGACTTTGTTCAGTTTCTGCTTTACATCAGCAGGAACGTTACAGCAGCAGCAAGGAGCAGGGAATATTCTGATTGCATTTTATTGGCGGTCTTGCATTCGGAGCAAAGGGATTATGATAATCAAGCACTGGGGCGTTGTATTAATAAAGCATGTGGTACACGGGATAACATTCCAAATTGAATTAATTGAATTAAAAAGCATGAAAGTGAAGACTGGGGCATTTTAACTCCTCAAGGTAAAGATGATTTTAAAATCTTTTTAGAAAGATTTTTAAAACAAAACGTGTAATATCGTCACATTGCATTTTTCTAATTTAAAATAACATAATAGGTTTTTGTGAAGCCAGAATAAAATTTTAAACAATCACCCCAAAAATTTGCATTAGGCACTGTGGAATATTGGTTTGCAGAACACCACAGGTGATATTCAGCGATCATTAACAAACTGATTAAGAAACCTCTAAACTGCAGTAAGAAGGAAACCAATTTCCTAACACCTGGTCGGGAACAGCAAATGCTTCCTTTTGCTTAATATCAAGCTAGTAAAAAGGACTGTCGTGCATACTAAAGAAAAAAAGCAATTTGCTTTTATTGGAAATATTTTTGGTTTGGTGTTTTTTTGGTATTTTTTAAATTTGGGCTTCACTTAACATGTATTTATAAATACTAAAAACTGTCTCGCATTGATTTTTGCTACTGTCAGTTCACATTTAAAATACTCAGCCTCTGAAATGCACTTCAGAACTGCACGTGATTATTTTGATTTTTTTTATTCACTACTCATTATACAAAATGGGAAATCTGGTAGTAAATAACTATCAGCCTAAAAGCCTCACATTTCATCTTACCACACTTTCCTTAAAAACCATCCAGAGTTGGTGTAAGATTTGGTCACGTGTACGATGAAGCGATTATTTTTGGAATTTTGTGATACAGTTGCAAATGATTTTTTCATTCAAGACACCTAATCAAGTAAAGAAAAATTAAGATCTAAGAGCTCAAAACCTCCAGTTCCTCACTGACCACAATAAGGGCTGAAAGTACCCCGTATTATGACTGGAGGAAGGTTTTGCTGGGTGTTGTTTGGGGGTGGGATCACTGTATGTTTTTAAAATGTGCGTGGTACCTGCAGCAAAGTTCAACTTTACAGAAAAATTATTTTGATGCCACTGACTTATTTTTCTTTTAAGATTGAAATTATCCTAAATATATTGTATATTTTTAAAACCATTTTAATACTTTGTATTTCAGGCATTTATAAATAGAGGGGAAAAAACTTAATTTGATAGGATAATAAATTATGAACAATGAATTTCAATTAGGAACCAGAAAACTGGAATACATGTACAATTTAAGATAAAGAAATCTATGGTAATTTTGTCACTGGTTTATTAGATCTTGTAGGTATCAAACCAGCGTGTTCTCACATGCTCAGAAGCACATCTAGATATTCAGAAAATGGTCTGTGGAGAGTCAACAGTAAAATAAGGTCTGACTGCCAGAAAAAAAACTAACAGTAAGCTTTCTACAGTGTAACGGCACGCTAAATGTTTTTAGTAACCAGTGTTCATTTATTCTCTGTGGAAACAAATACTTTCAATTAAAAAAAAAAAAAAAAGGCAACATCTGATTTTAATAAAACTTACTATTTCCCTTTTTCTTGTTTACTGTCCAACTCTAATTATAACTTTCTTTAACATTTATATTTTTACACAATCATCCAAAACCTCACTGACTAAAATATAAACCCCACAACAATTGTGGCAAATGTTTTGGTCGAGAGATAAAAGTAAACTGGTCAAAATACATATTTGCAATAATTGGCCTTCACCATTGCTGTTCAAAACTCTCCGTTTACAACCTTTCAGTAACTGCATTCGGCTTTGCTTGTGTCTTTCTGTAAGAGATATTTTCCTTGTCCCTTGTTCTCACAGTCTGAGCTCATTTAGTACGACGTTTTCTTGACTCAAAGATGTTTTACGCCATAGAAAGAGATTTCCAGTCCCATGTAACAGATACACAGCGATAAAAGGTCACTCTGTCTGACCATCATTATGAAATCCAGAATCCAAGTTTCTGCAGTGCCTGTGCTTCACCGTGGGACTGGAGCGACTCTGCTTTGGCAGAAGCCACCGCAGGGCACCACCGGAGCAGTCAGGACTGTGGTGGCACCAGCCCTGCCGACATCCTCTCCACTGAAGCCACCGCCGCACCGCAGCCTTCCTCCCACGCTCCTCAGCACTCAGGGCTCTGCATTTTGGGTGTATTTACACTAAGACACCTACACACCAATGCAGCACAGACTGTTACAGCACTTAACTCTGCCTCAAAACCCCACAACTCCATCAAAGAGCACGGTTCTGTGTCAGTGTTCAAGTATTTTCTAGATCTTCATCATTGGTACAATGGTATTCTTAGTGCAAAAACCCTTTCATTACGTTTCAACACCTACATTTCTATTATGCAGATGAAACATTACTTTAGTGGCTGCGCTAGCATTTATGCCAAATAAGTTTATCCCCCCTTTAAAACACTGGACTGGATCAAGAAATGTCATTTCCCAGTCAGAAATGAGAAGTTTATGATTCCTCATACAAGGAACACTTACAGACCAGGCACAAAAGCAAATAAATACACTGGAAATAAATTAATTCCGTACACGCTAAGATTTTCATCCAAGTGCTTTATGGTTTCAGCAGAAAAATTAAGACAAAAGGCCCTCCCCACCGGCTTCAGTGTAACAGGAAACCCCAAGACCTGGATCATCTGCCCTAAATCTTAGGAATTTACTGGGCCCTGGTCACTGTAAGTCCTTATGTGGCTGATGCGGAGTGACGTGTTGATAGAGGCTATTCACATCTTCGGTAAATCTAGACAAAGTTTCTCAATCAGGCACACAGATCTCTTCCGTGCCGCCCGACTTCAAATGACCTGCTTTGCTGCATTTTGTGATCAGCCCTTCCTCTGCTGCAGCACCTACTAAGTGGAGCCAAGCAAAAAATATCCCTCCTCCATCCCCGGGGGAAAAAAACCTCTTCTCCACTCACCCTTAGAACAGCAAAAATTCTGGCTAAAATAAGATGAGGAAAACAACAATAGTAAAAAATAAAAAAAAGAGAATCCATTTAATAACTTGTGGAATGGTCTGAAATCCAGTCTGTTAATATTATCCCATTCCCGCGACCCTGCCCCTTTCTAAGAAATAGAAGTCTCTTTTAAAATAGTAATTAAGGTAAACCACAACAGGTTCTCAACTCTACGACAAGGGCTGGAAGTTTATCAGAGCACAAACTGGTCTAGAAGCATCACTGAGAACGAAGGTACCTTACTTTGTCCACACTCAAGAATCTCCTGATGTGACCAAAGTCCAGCCATAACATCTGAGAAAATCCCTTCCTTTAGAGTACATCGCCCTGTCTTATTTCTACCAAGTACCAAACCACCAGCAGTTTCTCCAGGTAACATATGAAATGGCATGAAAAAGTATCTCTGGATCCCTGAATTCATTCACCACCAAATGCTGTTCGTGTTGGGTTTGATTTATTCAGGGGTATTTGCCAACTGGTTTGGTGCACACAAAAAATGTTCCACCCAAACCACGGAGGAGAATAATTTATACTTGAAAAAATTCTATTAGATGGGCACGTAGAAATTTCTCCCAAGAAAGTGCTTGCAGAATTTGGGAGCAGTAAGCTTTAGTTTTAATTAAAAGGGAAATCAATGCTATTATTTTGCATCTAAGAATGCTGACAATTCAAAAGTGTATTTTTAGTCACTGAAAACAGAAACTCCTGACAAGAATTTAAGTTGTGAAGTAAGGCACTTTTAGTCTCTCACTTTTTCTCAGCCATGGATCTCAGTAAGATTTTTTTAAATGTCCATTTCCCGTAATTTTGGTAATTTTAGAGTATAATTATTTTTACGTTTTTTATGATGCCTTTGGGGTATCATTACAAATATTTTTTAAGCATTTAAACTTAGAAAAATAAAATTAAGTAATAGCTTCTCTTAAGGAGAGACTGTCAGCCCTGCTCTGAATAAACAAACCCTTTTAAAAGCAATCCGGAGATTTATATCCACTGTAACCATAGAAATTAATCTTGAGTTTAAACAAAATAGAGTAAAACATAATTTATTTTTAATGACAATCAGAACACTGCTATCGCAAATGAGTCGGGTTTCTGGATTTTTAATTCAAGAGACAGCTTTGTATGCAGTCGTAAGATTTTTACTTGATGGGCTACTTCTAACAACTTAATCATACTCACTTAACCAATTTGAACAAAGCGTTCAGACTTCTGAGTATTTCGATTTTACTCGAGATAGATGTCATTCTTAAGAAAAAAGTTAAAGACCTTTCAGATTAAAGAAGCTGAAGTTAAATGTAAGAAATGTTTTTAATGATAAGAGCAATCGTGAGAAACTGCTATGACATCGTGAGGCCAGCAAGAAGACAGCACAAAAATTTTTATGAGTTTTTCACATAAAAAGTTTGGGAATAGCAGAGAAGAAAAAAAAAGCACAAACTGGGAAATATTTTTATACGTCAGCATAGCTATAAAATGACATTATGTTCAGAAAAAAAAAGCGTTTCCTATAGACTAAGAGTGTTTACAAGGTTGCATGAAAAATTTAGATACTGCATAAAGAACTTCAAAATTAAAATAATTAAATATTTATAGCTCAGTTAAACAGGAGCTAAAAAAGCATCAGCATTTGCTGTATTTTTAAAAAGGAAAAGAACTTGAAGTTCCCATGAGGAAACACTGATACGGTTCAGAATATAACAACAATTCAAGAAGACACAGCCCAAAACCTGGAAGGTTTTTCACATCACTATGGATTGAAATAGTTCCCTGTTGAAACACCTACAGCAGCCACGTAAGTTTAACAGAAGTTGTGAAAAACACACAAGTACACAGCAGAAGGAATCTTCATCAAAAGAAATACAACTTAACAGGTCATTTCTCCAATTCCCATGTCTATCATGATAAACTATTATGTGGCACTTCTAGCTGTTACATCACCTGTATACATGGCCTTCTTCTATGCCTCCCTCAACCGTATCAACAGGAAATTATCAGATCATATCAGAAAAAATAAAATAAAAAATTCTGCCTTATTATGAAATAGAAAGCTACACCCTGAACTCTAAACCAAATTATTCTACTTACTATACTATATATGACATATCTAACTGAAGAAGAGAAAGAAAGAAAGAAAACTAAGCCGCTTAAAAGCCAGAAGTTTCAAAAAGACTAAAAGAAGTTCCTAAGCCAGAGGACCAACTCTGCAGCCCTCAGGAAGCCCCCTAACAAGGGCTGACTCACTGCCTGGCTTTGCGATTTGAAAACAAGCAAGCTGCTACGATCCTTGCAGCCGAAAAACATGGTCTAGTCCATAATTTAAAACTTCATTCCAACTTTAACTTTTATCTCACCGCCTGTGATAAAAACATGAGTTTCCAGAAGGCCACTGCTCCCCTTGACTGAGGGTCTTTTAAAGAAGGAAGTGAACAGCTGAACATAAAAGGGAGCCGTTACAAAAGCACCGATTTCAAAAGAGTAGGGTTTTGTTGCCAGTGTATAAAATAATGACATTCTCTACCCCAGCGTACAAACAGTTCTAGCATGTCCCTAACAATCCAACCAGACTACAGTCTGCAGAGTTACTGGTTTACTCCAAATACTTTCGTCTGTAGATTTCCCCTTGTAAAACCTCATTTGAGCAAAACCTGAACCTGGCTTCTCATTCACAGCCAGAAATCAAAGTGCTACTTATGACAGCTTTCACTTTTACCATCAAGAGTAAAAAAGGTAATAGAATAGCACAATCCACAACATTTTAATATGAGCTCCCCCCAAAGTCATCTCGCTCAAACAGAGAACGTAGGTGACTTTTCCCAGCAAAGTAACCTTCTCCTGTCTTGTAGAAAAGGCGAATTGCATGTTCCTGCGATGCTCCCCCCACTTCTCCCTTCACACACATGTGTCCTCTCAAGAAAAAGTTTTATTTCTTCTAGCTGCATCCAAAGCCTGATGACACCGAATGTACTAGATATTCCTCTGACCAGCACCTCAAAGAGAGGTTTATGGAAACCTCTGTCTAGCAACAATCATTAGCAGCAATGGCAAAAATATGTCAAAATAGCATGCACGTAGGGCCTGGAGCATGTTGGACCAAACTGATGCTTGCTCTTGCAACATCACTGTTATTAGTCAGCAGAAAAGAAACTTGCATGCGATTGGGGCAGTAATAAAGACACACAAATATGCATTATCCTAACCAATGCTAACATGGGAGATACAAGCTTCTGGTCTCCTTCTCTTAGACCAGTCGATAAAGGAGAATGACCTAGGGGACTCAGCCAAACTCAGGGCTCACACAAATGCGAGCAAACTTGGCTTGTAATACAAATGGGAAAGAAGAGACACAAAAAATTAACTTTGCAAGGCCATACAAGACACCTGAAAACACACCAGACCATTCCTGTCTCCTACGTAACTCACCTGTTTACTGTAGTAGGCTACCTCCCCCTGCAACCTGTCACCCAATTCCGAAAGCATTGCGTCTATCTCTACAAACCCTCAAATTCATAGAAACCCACAACTTAATGTAGTGGGTACCTTTTAGATGGTACACATCCACAGGTAGGAAAATACACAAATGTGGAAACAGAGAAAGAACACAGAAACAAACAAAAACTATGGCAAAAACCGAGCACAGACACACAAGACGAGGCAAGAGTTGGCTGAAATAAAACAGCACCTGCAGTGAGACACAGCACCACCGTACACCAGCCAGCTCCAAAGGGCCTCCAGGAAGAAAGGGCTGTAAAAGCATGGAACTATTTTTGTGGCTGCTCAGGAAAGCAACACAGCCTCCATTCTGAAATTAGTGAGCATAAATACTGCTGAGCACTCAGCCAGTTGTGAGACAACCTCGGGAAGCAAGGTGGTGAAACACACACTGACATCTTAGATATATTGGTAGACTTAAGTTCACACGTTGCAGTGAGCACCTTCAGTCATCCAGCATCTAAGGACACTGCTAAATACCAGCAGGAGGACTGTGCTTATTCTGTAACTGATGAATCAGAAGAGCTTCAGGAGACAAAAATCTATTAAAACAATATTTTGCAAATTAATTTGAGTTCTGATTTTATTTGAAACAGTATTCTAGAAAGAATAAACCGGGTACTGCCTTCCTCCCCATCTGACTTTTAAGATGTATTTGATAGGCAACATCACTGTTTTTCAACAGCTTGTGGCACATGAACATTTCAAAGATGTTACAGTTTTCATAGAGGCCTTACTTTTCACAACTTTCTGCTAATCTACATATGGGCATTGCTGTAGCATGTAGGGCAGGAAGGAACAATCAAGTAACTAAAACACCACCTCGTCAACAGGCAAACACACACAAACTGTCTAGAGTTTACAGAGTATGTCCTAAGAGTTACTAAGAAGCTCTGTGTTAAGATCTAGTATCTATCAAGCAGTTTCACTGTGTCTCGCCAACTTGTACCCAGTGAAAAAAAATTTAAAAACCCCAACGTTACTTCTGTGTCTTTTGTCACAACAACCAGATTGCCCACGTTGGGCTGTAGTAGCTAAATGCTACTGCATTGCAGGGGTAAGTAACAAAACAACTGGGTAGAAATTACTTAGTGTTTCAACATGTAGAAATACGAGTATCTCTTGTAAGATGGATATCGTTTTTTAAACAATTTTCATTACAGGTTAAAATATTACTGCGTTTTGCCACACCAACATTTCCCGGTTCTTATACGAATTCTGCGAGCAGCCTCTCATGTCAAGAACAGAGGCGATACTACACTTTCTGTTTTTTATTTGGGTTACAAGCATCTTATTTACAGATGGCACACCATTGCTCCACAGCTCTGCTCTGTGTTACAGATGAGTCATATTTCATCGGTATTTCAATATTCTGCTGATGCACGGGCATGATGTACTTCAGAAGAGAGGAAGTTAAACATAAGATACCTCCACACTGAGGACCTGTCTCACAAGCAACACTAAAGTTTTAAGGCTATGAATTAGAATTAAAATATAAATGCCTAATACTGTGAAGAGCATTTACCGTAAGAAGACTGGTCAAGATTACATGGTAAACATCAAGCAGATATTTGACTACATGAGTAGATGGAACTGGAGCTGGTAAAGCTCACCATGGTATTGAGCTGAAAAAATAAGTGCAACATTAAAAAGTGAAGGAAGGGAAGAACTGAGGACAGAAGAGAGAATAAGAACAGCAGCAGAAGAGCACGGTCCTAAGTAAAGAATGAAAAAACCCAGAACACCATAAGATATATCATAGTTAAAGCAAAAATTATATTTTCAGTGCCAATGGGAGACAGATACCAGAGACACAACAGCTAGCATGTACTTGGAAGAACAGGACCCTTACTTAGGGTTTATTACCCTAAAAAAAATTACCTAAAAATAAGTCAATGGGGAAGAAACAAACCCTCCAAATCAGTAATTGAATCTATTAGGATGTAAGATATTCTCCTTGAAAGTGTCCAACATAACTCAAACAAAACACTGTATGCTTTATACGTGCTAGTAAATAGAGGGTTAATGTGACTGGAAAGCATGACATCTAAACTAGTTTAAAGGTAATTTTTTCTTGTTTTTGTCCTGAATGTTCTTCAGTCCCCTTCATAACGATTCAAACACCGTCTCTGCTATAAGCAACTGAAGTGTCTGTCTGACCTGACGAGAGCATCAATAAGCTGTAAATAGTAGCCATTATTAATATTAGTTAATGATCTGGATGGAGTCAAGAAAAGGAAAAAGTCCATAATGCAGGAACTGGACAAGAGAGGGGAAAAGAGGAAAAAAAGACAAGGGAAAAAATATTTATAAACATTAGAGCTTCACATGGACTTCCCTTTTCCTTTTAATTTCCTTGTCTTATAAAACAAACCAAACAGAAACAAAAAGCATAAGCCTGCCTTCTGCTGTAGAAAAAAAGTAAAACAACCGACCAGATATTTGTGGGCAACCAATTTACCCTTCCTGCAGTTAAAGTTTTCTTACTATTTAAACAAACAAGCCACTACTAAATCTGCAATATGTTCTGGTAGAAAAATCAGGAAACAAGTATAGGAACAAAGGAATCAAGTGGAGCGCAAACGAAGAAAACAGCAACAATAAGAAGTGAATAACACTAAAATTGTGAGAAAGGGTTTTCAACAGAGAGCTATGATGGAATACGACACACAGAGTCGGAAATAAAAGCACACACTGTCAAAAAATAACATCTAGTAGTAAGAACGCTACTCTTCTTAAATGAGTGAAGTGGGAGAAAACAGGGGGATTCCTGAAGAGCCACTATTTTTTCCAAAGTCCGGTCCAGGGGTTATAATAGTTAACATTCCCTTTAGATGTAAAAACGATCCTACAAAGAAAATTAAATGCATTTACTTGAAGAGAGGCAAGTTAAAAGATGTGTGCTCTCTGCCTGGTTCAGAGCGTGTGTTCCGAGGCAGAGGACAAACATACAATCGTAAGAGCCGACTTAAGTAATCGGCTTTCAAAGCAGCAACCCAAAAATACCCGCTGAAGCAAAAAGGATGAATACTTTCACTTTTAAAATTTCAGTTAAACTGAAAACACGATTGATTTAAAAAAAAAAAAAATAACAGTACTGACTGTTTTCTCTCTTATATTACAAATATAAAGTGTATGAAATGCACAGGGCAGAAAACCTTCACTTGGGACAAACAGAGAGTTGATAAGGTCCTGAAAAATCTAGAGAGACACTATGAAACAATCATTTCCCCACTTGACTGTAACATATTTTTTATGTATTGGAGCAGGATTACACTTTTAACAATGACTGTTAGTAGCCTTAGCATTTGGGGCGAGAGGAGGGACATCACTACACATTTGAATTAAAATTATCTAGACCGGACTAAACACAGTGCAAAATCTAAACTTCTCATTTCAGGTAACCCGCAGATGAAAGGCACTGCCTTAGTTTACCCTCAGAACATACTCATTGTAGCTGCTATTCTAAAATCTTTCATTTCTGAAGTTCTGTGCAACACTGAAGCCTTATAAAACGAAATGGAGCACAAGTAAATGACTCATCATCCCAGATGTAGTAGCCTTTTCCTGTGAAGCTGTAGCACAAATTTATTACAAAAATTAAAAATTCAGAGATCAGTATCAACCATCGTTCCTTTCATTTACAAAGCCTGATGGTATGTGGAATGGCAGCATCAACTTTACCAGAATTTCAGGGTGAATCATTCAATTCTTATGGCCCCTATGGTAAAGAGGAGAAAAGCAAAAGTGCTTTGGGGCTTAATGGAATGTTTTTAGACAGCATATGGTCCTATCTTCTATGATAAAGCTACTAATACAAATATGATTGTATAACAGACCATGACATTCACCATTAGCAACAGCTGAAAGGTCTTCTTAACTCCTGGTGTGGAGTTAAGGCAGGGAGGAAACGACATTCCCAGTGCTTTAGTAAATAGGATTTTGATGAAGGGCTGAAACTGAAGACTGGATTTCCTGACTCCTGAGTGCATGACAGTCCTCCTTATTTGCAAGGAAAAAAACCCAGTCTGATGTTATATACTACTGTTTCCTCACCATATGCTATTACAAATTTTGCTTTAAAATAGTGATTATGAAAATTAGTTTACATATTTCCATATTACCTTTTCAGAACACTATCATTCATTCATAAACCACTATATACTACAAAAAACCCTCCAAATACAAACATTAGAGAACTTTTCTCACGCTTACTAACATATAGAGACAAAATACATTCAGAATGATCAATGCATTTCTTGGGCCTCTCAGCTTTACAGATAGGCAATATTTCATTAGATCAGTTTTTTCTCAAGTGTTACAAGGAAAAACAACTAAACATCAAAAGATCCTTGCTTGTCACATCAAATTTATTACTCATTGCAACAGTATGCCGGATTCGCTAAATAAGTGTTGAGTTGGAAGTCATCATGAACCACATTCTTAACTAATTACAGCAACTGCTACAAAATCGCTATCAAGAATCAGTAAGTTAAACTAAAGGTGGCAATTATCATGGCCTTCACTTGTCAAGAGATGCCATTTTATCAAAAGCACATCATACAATTCAGGGTTAAAAATACAGTGTTTATTCTGTCCTCAATCATTGCTCCTCAGCTGCTACCCAAGAGGCGGGCAATGGGCTACTGCAACAACAAAAGTCTTGCACGCTAGGGTTGGTTTCTGCAAACTACACACATTTTTACTGCAAAGAACAATTTTCAAGTGAACGCTGCACATAAACCGCCGTATGAGGAACACAAACATTATGTTGGCCATGTTATTATGTCAGATGGTGAATACAGCACAAGATACTTTTCAGCAAGATGCATATTATGTGGGCTGCTTCGTTTGTAGAACATCAAGAGATGCCTGGTCTTCAATATTGTACCCAGAAAGCAACTTGTAGCTGTATATGTATATTTTAACACTCTCTGCATGGCTGAATAGACAGTCGGTTTGCTCTAACTGAAATAACTTAATAAAAAAGTTAAAAACACATTTAGCATAATTTCTAATCTGTGTCACCCACTGGTGATATTGCAGTCAGGTAGGTTTGGGGATAATTTTTCTAAAAGAGCAAAAAGCATCAGTGTGGTGTTGTTTTTTTTAATCTGAACATTCAATACATATAGGAGCACAGAAAATAAATTACATAGTTTTGTTCACATAATTTCATTGTAGCATTACTAAATACTCAACAGAACTGGTTAACCCACTTTTGTTACCTTTAAAATTACTTCTCTAGTGAACTCTTAGGACTTTGTATCATTTTATTAACTTCACCATAAAAAAATAGCCATAAACACCAGACCAAAAAGTAAAAACTTTCACGATCCAGCAACGAGGTAGCAAAATAAATCCTTTAAAAACTATCAAACGAAGCTCAAAATAAAATTAGATATAAATTCAAGTTTTAGACTGTGGTCAATTGAGGTCTAGACAAAACTCTATGTTTGTTCACTGCCTAGTCTCCAGTCTGCTCCAAGTTTGAAAAGGTAATTGAACTCAGTCTATAATTACTGGATTAGATACAGATGGGCTCTGTACATTTCAGGGGAGGAAAGAACTGTTTTGATTCATTTTATGATTGCCTGTAAGGTCAAACTTTTCAAAATGTACTTTCATCTGGTAAATGGCTTCTCAAAGTCCCAGGGGCACATCTTCAATAACTGATGTTTTAAGCAATTTGGGTCTATCAGATCCAGTCTTTGAGTATAATACGCTGTCCATTTTCTAGAATTATAAATGTGCATGTAGGTTAATTGCTACAACTCGTACATATTTTTTAAAACTACATTTTTTTGGAAAAATTTTACCCAGCAACTGTTATGTATAAATATTTGTAGAATCATCTCAGTTTAGGGTACAGAATATCTTTGGAAATACGAATAAATAGCACAAATTAGAAATGTCCTTAACTTGTAATTCCATCCCATTCCTCAGGACTTTCTGAGAATGCCTCTCAGGACCTGATTCAACAATGTAGGAACAGCCCAAATGAATTCAGTTCACTTCTTACAAACCAAAAAAAAAGAGGAATGTATCGTAATAAAAAATCCTAAAAAGCACCTGAGAAGACTTCTCTTTTAGCACTCTCTTAGTGGAACCTTCATCCTCACTCTCACTCACAAAACAAAATGAGGAACAAACAATGAGCATTAAACTTTCACTCCGTGAAGAATTTTTTGTAAAACCTTTCCTTCAGTTAAATCAACCGTAATTCCGCAGCCTGTTTCAGCACAACCAGGATTTCATCTTGCATCTTTCAATGTCTTGATCAGTTACAAGTTCAAATGCTCTACAAATGATATCTAGCTCTGCTCTAAGTTAGGCACCCTTAGAGCTACTGTAATAGCAATTTAAAGCAGAAAACACACCATGCAATCAGAAGGCAATATAATAGTTCAGTTCACAGTCTTAAAGGAGGTAGGAAACTTAATTCCAAACAACTTACTATTCAAGAGTTTCAGTTTCTTTGCATTACAACAATCTTCTTGCTTGTAAAATTACAATAAGAATGTACTTTTTATTACAACATACATTTGTGTTTAATCAACAACAATATCATGCTGGCAACAGCCTCAGCCAAACAGTTGTCTTTGTAGGATCAGACACCTATAGAGTTGTACTCCCAGAGATTTAGTATTTAAGCACTGGTAACAAGGATAATAGGAAATATGTTAATATAATCTCCCTCTGTCTGCAAGTGTGCTAATGAGAGGGGCTTATGAGCATACCAAGTTAACTCATGTAATTTCCACAATTAACATTTTATTTGTATTCTTTCAAAGTCTTCCATGTAAGGGACAAAATCTGGAATCAGAACCATCCACCACAAAGCCCCAGCAGAAAGAAGCATGGTTATACCAGAGTTATTCATATGCCTGCTCTGACAGAAGATCGTGTCCGTCATCATCCGGCCCTGCAGAACTCCCACTACAAGTCTCACTGAAAGAAGAAACTTTTTCCACTATATTTAAAGAACTGACTGATGCAAAACAGTTTGTTCAAAACAGTTCAATCCACAAAATGCTTGCAAACGAATGATGGGGTTTTGTAATAGTAGCTCTTTTTGAAATGTAAAAGCATCAGTAACAACCATGTATAAACAAATAGAAAAAAATGGTCTTTGAAGTAAACTTCTGATACTTATTAGTGTCAAAAACAAGAAAGCAAGTTTACTCAAAAGATAAAAATCTATGTAATATTTGCATTATCTTCCTTCCCATATTTCTAATGGATGCTTTTAAATGTATTTCTTTAAAATTGGAATAATATTCAGATTAGAATTTGTATGGGGTGCATATGCTTAATTCAATGAAGTAAGAATCAATCTTTATTCAAAAGCTACCCAGAAAAGCCTTCTTTTCATTCATTGTAAGCAAAAAAAATGTTTCCTTCAAGAAACATACAGGACTTCTTTTCCCTACAAAACTAGTTACAATTTCAAGAGTATTGTGTGATCCCACAAACCACTCCTGAAACTACTGTAATTTTTCAGACAATAAATGGTGAAGAAATGAAAAAGTACTTGCCAGACCACAGCACTGTCCATTCTGCATGCCGTAAGACAGAAGAAAATAAATAGGATATAAGAAATTACACTAGGTCACATTAACTCTTTGATATTTATCCCTTTTTCTTCTTCTTGATGTTTTGATGATATTTAAGAAGTATTTTCCTGTACTTGCCACATGCTCCTTTACATTGTATTAAAAAAATGTAAGAAATGGTATCTGAACTCTTCTAAGTATTTCCCATCTATACTTTAATGGGTTCTACAGTGAGCTAAATAACTTAGGAATTGGAAACAACCTCATTCAGTGAAATAAAGTGTATTCTTACAATAAGCTAGTCTCACCCATATGATGGTGTATCATCGTGTCTTTACACAATTTTTTAAAAACAAAGAAAGGAGATACCCAATTCACATAGATGAAAGTGAGTCAGTATGCCCACTACAGCAATGGAGTGTTGTTTGATAAATTAATACCCCACACTGATTAATGACTCCTTCAGTGTCTTTAAAAACCCAAATCATTTAACTGTATTTGTACATCAACTCATCCTCTGAAATTTATGAGGAAGAAATCAGAAAAAAAAAAAAAGAAAAAAAAAAAAAACAAACCAATAAAAAGTATTTGCTTTCTTTGTGGTAACAAACTTCCGTGGTAGATAACTAGATTAAGGACCTTGTTAAGTCTAACACAGCTATTTTATTTTAGAAATACTTTAACATGCTTTTTCCTGTAAGTTCAGTTATTATTAAAAATGAAGACAGAACATTCATACATTCGCACAGTCTAGGGTCAGACTGATCAGAGTCATAGGTCACCGAGGCAGTAGGCTGGGATTTGGGAAACCAGTATCCAGTTCTGTGTTTGGGTACAAACCAGTGTCCCATATGTAAAAAGGAATTCATGAACCATCCCTATGTATTAACTCCCACATTACTTGAGTATCGTATGCATTTCAGGACATATGCACTTGACTTGAGAGATTTCTAGTGATATTGTATCTACTAAATGAAGGATCAGTTGAATCATACTACAATGTGTACATTTTTCAGCACTGTATTTTTACATTTTCATAAGATCCACGAACAAATCAGACTTTTTGTTGTTATCATGTTCCCTAACAAAATAGGATTAAAAGAATTCCTCTCCACAAAGTAGATTTTTCAGACTTCTGTTTTTTATAGAAAGGAGCTACAAAGTGAACTAAGCAACCTCCCACCATCACCACCACATCTGAAAAAACCTGACATCAAAACTAGACGCAATATTTTGTCATTTTAGTAGTGGTCTCTGCTTTTCCTTTAATTCCCTCTATATTTCATTAAACCTGCATATTTTAGAAACTTACGTTTCTTGATTTTGATGTTGACTCAGGAGCTGAGGAGACCAAATAATGCACTCCCACACCTACAGCCAGAATCAATAAATGCCCTAAGTAGGGCACTACAAAGGTAGTATCACACCTAAGAACCTTGGCACATATGTAAAATTTTTTCTACAGTTGAATGAGCTGTGCCTCAATTTAAGCCTAGGGAAAGGAACGCTCTCCATTGAATATCACAGCAGAAACTACAATATGCATCACACTATCTGGCTGAACTGACCCAAAGAAAACAATATATAACAAAGACAACTGAAGAAAGAATTTGAAATTAATCAAAAATTTGTAGTTGTCACTTGAAAACGAGTATGCAACAAGGTTCTGAAAGAAGAATATCCCAAGAACACACACATCTGTTTAGTATTACAAGCCAACTGTCAACATCCTAAGTGAAGTTTTAATTTAATATTTTTTCTTTCTTGATGTTTTACCTTTAGTCAATGCCTTGTGAGAGTATCAGCTTTCTATAAGAAACTGTTAAATATAAAGAAATGTTATTGTAGCATGTTTATAAAATCATAGTTCGAGAACTTTTTATTTTTCTAAAGCCTGACCACAACTTAATTATCTGCAGGACATTCCAAGCTCACAATTGCAAGCTCCAGTTCCCAAGCAATTTTAAACAATATCTACTGTACAGGACATACTGTATTGCAAATACCACAACATGGTACTGTTTCCAAAAGTCAGCATTAGAGCCTTTAGACATGGTTTTTATTTTCAATAAATATTTGTTTCCCTACTAATCATTAAATGGTTTTCATCACCATTATGTGTTTGTCTTTCCCATGACAGTTTGCTATCACCATTTATTTTTAATATAAGTGAACTAGTTATAAAAAAGACAGATATCATGTATAACATGACTGTATGTTATACATAAAGCATCATAAGAGTATGTTCCTATGCAGCTCACAAAATGTTTTGCTTCTTTTCCAGGAAAGACCAAGAGTAAAAGCAAGAAAAAAAATCAACTTGTTAAACTGGAGATAAGGCAAGAGGAAAAAATGAGACCATTAGATCAGTCAAAAACTCTCAAAGAGAGTTTTACCAGCTTAAGAAAAAAGCCTAGGAATTCAAAATTGTTTCTACTTTGTAAGAACATCCAAACCACCTGAAACTAGGCAAGAAAAAATAAAATAAACTCATGATTCAATTATGTCTGGATTTTACACATCAATCTGAAAACCAGCAGGAGATACAATACTTCTAGAAGAACTCAAACCTCTGTAAGTATGTCTTCCTCCCCAAAATACCAATACTCTGTAGAACACCTTGGTTTCAACACTTTGCTGACACGCTCACTTGTCCTCCTTCAATCAATTTTCCCCTTCTCTGGAGTCTGTTTTAGTACTCAGGCTACTCTGTACTCCCATCAGGCTTCCACACTGGAGCCAGCATGAGGAGTTCCCACTGCACTTGTGGTGGGCTGAGGACAACCCCAACCCTTGTTCTCAGCTCCCCTTTACCAGCCAGGCGTCAGGTGTGTGTTTGATTCCAGAAACCCCCCCGAGCCTTGCTGCAAGGTTATTTCTGGTTTTGTCAGTGGTGTGATATTTTACTTTCACCTGTACCAAACATTTGAGGATTTACTTTTATTCCCCGTGAAATCATTAAAAGACCATATTAGAATTCTAATTCCAACATTACTCCATATTAGAGCTCTAATAGGCTTATGAGTCAAACTAAAACCCTTCTCTTATTTTCAGCCATACACTAACAAAATATTTAAGAGCTTCTGGATATCCTCACAGGACCTCCAGCAACACCCACTTCTCGTTATCGGAGAGGTGGCAAACACCAGTCACTCGCATCTTGTACTACAGAAACAAAACATTCAATTCAGAATCAGTGAGAATCATCCAGTGGGAAATACTCAGTGGGAAACTACAGGCAATCTATTAGTAGTGGAAAAGCAAAGACGGAAAGGAAGCTGGATTACATTTAACTATATTTGGTTTTTGTTTTGTTTGTTTGTTTTCCAAATGCTGGACAATACCTATGGAAATAGAATAGATTTAAATGTGAGTAGATGCAGTACATTCGCTTTTCTATTGCTCTCATCACACTCCATTAAAAAGGAAGGCAGCGTCAGAATCAAAGGGTAAAAACAGACAGCAAACACCTCAAGGCTGGTACCTGATCACTATAAAAAGTCATTTTTTGGCAGACAGAAAGCTTTGACACACCACCCTGAAGTCAGGAAAGTTACATTTTCAAGAAACAATTTCATTTACAATTCTACGCAATTATAATCACACCATAACATGTGCAACGCTAAAGAACATTTTCCCAAAATTACTGGAAACAATTCATACCTCCAATTTTCACCCTTTAATTGCTTTTGCTGCTGAAGCTATCATACCAGGTTTTACTATTTGCCACTCTGAAAAATATTTTCAAGCATAGTGGTCTGAAGTTTCAAAGCCAGAACGTATAATTGTCTTTCACTGGAAAATTATATCCTTTTGTCTGTGGTGAAACATACAAAAACTTAATCCACTCATTACCAGAAATCACAAGGCATCAGCTCAGTGTTACAGCAATAACTAATCCTGGTGACCGAAAGGAGCCTCAATTAGCAAAAATGCAAGTGTCAGTATTACTCGTTGAAAGTCATGATTTGTAACCAATTTTTTGAGAAGTTGCAAAATATTAATGCTTTGAAATAGCTGAGATTAAGAGAATTTAAACTTTTTCTGATCACATATGTGAAACAAAGTGAGCATCCTAAATTACAATATTCCCCATTTTATTACTATTTCAATACACTTCAGAGTTCAAAGCAATTAATGTGTGATGACTCAGAAATTCTGTTCACTAATTGGCACAGAGAAGAAAATTCCTTAGTCCAAGTCTAGATTTAGCAGAAACTAACAAAAGTTGTACTTTTCAAATTTTCAAGAGCATCACTCTGCCTAACTTAACAAGCAGGATACACCACACACACAGAAAGTAAAAACTGCAAGATGCTGGCAGGAGTCACAGGTAAATCCTCCTCTGGGCTAATAACCATCAAACTTGTCCTATTAAAAGGAGGAGGAGGAGAATCAGAACCTTAAAGTTACTAACTTCCAGAGAAATTAGCTTTACTTTGGCCTCACTGCTCGTATCTGGAAAAAATAAATCCCAACAGTTAAACCTCCAACAAATCACACTGATATTTAGTTTGCTTTATTTTTAAGTTCATTTCTGTCCCAAACAAGAGATTAAATTTTAAAAAATAAAAATACAGAGCCCAAAGCATCTAGCAATTCCACTGTATCAAAGTACTCAAAACAATGAGCTGTTCTTGCTCCAAGATTTTTGATAAAGAACTCAGAGAAACAGTAAAAAGCATAAACGCATCAATTAAATTCACTAACCTGTAAGTGTTAAGTTTCAGTCTCGCTCTTCCTTCTTCCATTTCCCTTCCTTTCTTTCCTGTTTAAGTTTATTCTATCATAACTTCCAGATTATTTCCTCACTACCTTTTTTTTTTAAACCATATTTCTACTTCTCATGTTAGACTGTCCCTTCTCCAACATACATCACTGTTTTCTTCCAGCCAAGCCTGTGTGCTTGCTGTTGTCCTTCTCCTCCATTGCATCTCTCCAACTTTTCAGATGCCACAGGACACACTATCTTGCCCCTACCCCACCTTTCTCCTTCCTCAGATGTCATGCTAACATAACCTATGTTTGAGAAAAAAAGCCTATATATGGTAAAATTCAGCTTTCTTCCACTGCCCTTTGCACTACAAACTTCCATAAACTGTATCCTTATTTGTGGCAAGATGACAAACCAAAAACTCACAGGATGTGTCAGTTTAATGGACAACCATAGTCAGGAAAGAGTTTGTAGTGACCAGCTACACACTACAACAATTCCTCCAAAACCTGTAAGTCAAGAAAAAACCTCCCACAATCAACCTGGAAGGATGTGAGGACAAAGACAACATCCCCAAAATGGGAACTGCAGCCGCAGGTATTTTTGGACTCCCGAGCACCACATGAGGTCCAGTTAGTGAAAACAAAACTAACAGGCAACTAAGGAAAGTTGTCTCCCAAGCCAACTTTCAATCCTGCTGCTCAGTTATACTCAGAAAACAATTCCCATGGAGTCAGGAATGTACTTAAAAACAAACAAACAAAGCCGGGGGGGCGGGGACACTGACATTTCCCAAATGTAAGAGTTCATAACTCTTCCCTCCAGGCCAACCTATACCCTCACCACTGTTACTCATGCAAGTTTTGCTAAAACCAGAAGCATCACATGGGGAACATTAGTGATTTGGCATTTAATCCTATTGCATTAAACAAAGTCAGCATTTCATTCCCTTCCAAAAATCTTTAAAAAAATAAAAATAAAAATCTTTCCTCTGCTATTTTCTTAACTGGCTTTTTATGTGTTTCTCCTCTACTAATTAAAATTACCAACTTCTTTCCCTTCCACCTCTCAGGCTAAATTTCTCCTCTCACCAGGATGAAGGAAACAAGAAGTAAAACCAATAAATGCTCCTAATAAAAAACTAACATTAACCATAATTTGCAGAGGGGAAGAGATAAATCTGAAATATGAGTAAGCCTTACACTGTAACTCCCCATTTGAAAAAGTATAAATTCAGAACTGTATTTTCTGCCTATAAAATGAGTGAGGGAAACCCACGTGAATGTAAACCAGTACGTTGTGAACAAGTACTGTGAACTTTGAGGAAAAAAGTGTTCATAAGTGGGTATGGGAGAAGTCAGAATTAATTCTAATGATCTCAGCTATGGGTCCAATTTAATAGAACTTACCTCTCATTAAAAGTTAAGAAGCGAACTGAAATATCACTTGCTGTCCAAAATTTGGCACAGTCATTAATTTCTAATAAAGGCCATAATTGGCCATACCATAAGCAGTATATATTTCCCTTGCATCCAAATCCTCTCTCACGGGAGTTATTCTTATGTAATCATTACAGTCAAAACAATGGTACAAACTAACCTTAGTAAATCAGGTTACAATTTTTTAGGTTGAGTATAAACCCAAAACCATTAAAGCACACCATTTCAACCATTCTTGGCCATTTCCCTCATAGCACTGGTTAGTATCAGCTATCTGACCACAGCAGAAGTAGCTCACTACATGACCACGCGGACTTTGAGTGCTGGCTGTGTTCTGCCATGGACTTTAATGGTACCACTCTTGGATATGGAAGTTTTCAGGATTAAGCTCCATTCAGGTCTATGCTAGATCTGGAAAATACATGTCCCATCTGATAAAGAGTTAAAATAACCAGCTGGCTATTTCATTATTTTGGATGTTTCTCAGTCTTTTAAAAAGCTTACATAGAATTTGGTACGTTCTAGAGATATACCCTCAACTTGAATCCAAATCAGCAGCATAATTATTATTATCATATTCCAATAAAATGTTTAATACTTGACATTTTTATTTTCATAAGCTTTTTACTTTCAGAACATGCATGGTGTTACTCCCTGCATCAGCAGATGTCTCCCACTGAAGGTACTGTATATCTGAAAGCAGGCAGTGGAAAAGCCTGTGGACCTCCCAGTCTGCAAACCACCCCTTTTTTCTTATGATACTAAAATGGTATTTAGCACGAGGAATCCTCTTTGAAATCTAGATATGAACACCTACTAATGCTTTTCAAACAAGCATCATGTACTAGCTACTGATAATATACTCTAACTAGACCCATGATGCAACTTCAGTGGCTGAATTTTATTCTTGGAACCTCTTCAAAAAATCCTGAATAGTCTGAAAGGGATCAGAATGCTTTAAAACACTCACTTTTAATTTTGCTATGTCTATAATTACATCATGCTATTCACAGTGCTCCTACATGGTCAATTTGGGGGATTAGCTACTGGTTTGGGTATTCCCCAAGCTTTTTTAGGTTTTATTAATGCAGTAACAGTGGCAAAGACTAAGCCATTGTAAATATCATATGCAAACACCCTTACCCTTTTTTTTCATCCTACAAGAATGCTCTAAATACCAAACTGTGCAAAGATGAGCAAGAAGATCCCATGCCTGGAACCAAGGACAAAACATCAGCTCTCATCTCTTCTAATAGCTATGCCATTTTGAATGATCCCACGGGCTGCATCCAAACAACGCATTAGATTTACATAAGTATGAATGAAGAGCTGATTTACTCAGAGTGTATAAAAATTTTTTAAAAAACCAAACAAACAAAACCAAAGCAAACAAACAAAACCAAAGCAAACAAACAAAAAAGCCACCACTAACCTACGAGTAGCCAGAGCAGTATCCTGTGAAAGTCAGGTGGCCTTGTAACTAAAAGGTTTGCTCAAAATTTATACTCAATGCCATTTGTTCTGGCTTTCACAAGAACTAGTTTTGGAGACAAGGTTTATGTGGGGATTTTTCCCCCCATTACATATTTGTACAGAGCAGCTGAACATATTTTTGATGTGAATATTGGCCCATCATACCAATTTTTTTGAAGAATAAGTTAATCATCCTACAGAATCCATACACAGAAGTTATATGAGTAACAGATGTAGCCTCATGAATCTGGCATCCTTATGAGTTCAACAGCTTCAAACACAGACATTCGATCATTTTCCATTTAAAGAATTAGAAACATTTAACCTTTCAAATTTTCCATTCTCACGGATATGTTTTCAGATATGTCTGGTATTGCTTTTGAAGAATTCATGCTCCGGCACTTCATTTTTTAGCTTTTTGCAAAACCTTAAAAAAAAAAAAACTCCCCAGCAAAACACAAAATTTCATTCATGGCTGCAAATCAAGCCCACCATGAAATTCTGCTTGACCATTAACTTATTTCTCTTAACAGACTGTATCAGCCCTGATTCCATTTCTCCAACGTGTATTAAACAGTCAGCAGTGATAAAAAGTCCTCATTCCCTCAGTATTTTAAAGTAAGAAAGAAGCATATTTGACAAGATATTCCAAATAATATACTTATCATAAAAAAAAAGTGCTAGGAAAGGCTTTAATAGTCAGATTTCCTAAGACTGTCCTAAGACAGAAGTTCAAATGCCAAGCATCTTAGAAAGTTTTTAAAATATCCAAAACTGCAGGTTTAAGACCAAGGTAAAGCTGCGAATACATAAGACAGGCCTATGCTATACCCGAACTGTATATGTTTGTCACTGAGCTCTTACTTCAATTCCAATTTATTTAAATATTTTTATTTTTTATTTAATTTTTTTTGCTCTAATCCTTAAAAATCTTCAATCACATAGCACATTCACTCAGCTTAATCTCAAATCTGATTACCACACCAAGGTATTGCGTTTGCATGGCAAGGTTTGGGTAGCAGAGGGGCTACAGGGGCAGCTTCTGTGAGAAGCTGCTAGAAGTTCTCCCCATATCTGACAGAGCCCATGCCAGCTGGCTCCAAGATGGACCTGCTGCTGGCCAAGGCTGAGTCCATCAGCGATGGTGGTAGCCTCTCTGGGATGACACATTTAAGAAAGGGGAAAAAAGTCCTCCTGCACAAAAGCAACTGCAGCCAGAGAGAGAAGTGAGACCATGTGAGAGAAACAGCTCTGCAGACACTGAGGTCAGTGAAGAAGGAGAGGGAAGAGGTGTTCCAGGCACCAGAACAACCTGTGGTGAAGCCCATGGTCAGGCAGGCTGTCCCCCTGCAGCACATGGAGGTCCACAGTGGAGCAGATATCCATATGCAGCCTATAGAGGACCCCATGCCAGAGCAAGTGGATGCTCAGAGGAGCCCATGGCCCTGTGGGAAGCCTGCACCAGAGAAGGCTCTCAGCAGGACCTGTGGAGCCATGGACAGAGGAACCCACTCTGCAACAGGTTCGACAGCAGGACTTGTGAACCTGCAGGAGACTACTATGGAGCTGTCTGTTCCTTAAAGACTGCACCCTGTGGAAGGGACACAGGCTACAGCAGTTCATCAAGTGCAGCCTGCGGGAAGGACTTTGGTCGGAGAGGTTTGTGGAGGACTGTCTCCCATGGGCAGACCCCAAGCTGGAGCAGGGGCAGAGTGCAAGGAGCCCTCCCCTGAGGAGGAAGGAGTGGCAGAGACGTGTGATGGGACTGACCACATTCATCATCTCACTGTGCAACTGAGTGGGAGAAGGTAGAGAAAATCAGGAGAGAAGCTGAGCCTGGAAAGAAGGAAGGGGAGGGGAAAAGGTGTTTTTAAGATATGTGTTTATTTCTCATGATCCTAGTCTGATTTGATTAATAATAAATTAAACCAATTTCCCCAAGCTGAATCTGTTTTGCTTTTTACTGTAATCAGTGAATGATCTCTCCCTGCCCTTACCTCAACACACGAGCTTTTCATTGTATTTTCTCTCCCCTCTTCAGCTGAGGAGGGGGGTGATTAGAGCAGCTTTGATGGGCACCTGGCATCCAGCATGGGTCAAGCCACCACAATGACATAGCCAGTAAAAGTATAACGAAATGCAGGCTTTAATATCCCTTGACACTACATTTTAAATATCCGTGTCACTGTAAAAATCTAAGGAAAAAAAAGTAATCTGGTTTGGTTTTAATTGACCCAAAAGCCCTAACTTATACATAATGAATTATAACATTCTTTTATGTATTGCAAGCAATGGAAAGTCCTGCACCGTTACTGTAGCTTTCTTGTAGGGAGTTACTCAACCATTTCTTACCTGGACCTAGTGAATATGTAACTGGTGAACAGATAGAGAGATGCCAAAAACATTCACCACACACACAGCACTAGCCATCTTTCGTTACAGATCAGACAACCCAATGGCTGTAAAATGCACCTGACAGATGAAAGAAACCCAAACCAAATAAACAGTGATGGGTCAGTGCTGGGGCAAAGAAAATACTTTCAAAAGTTCAAGGCCATAACACTTGTCTTTGATTCAGAAGAGGTAAACAGATCAGTTTTGTCACAAGTTAACAATATCACTGGCAACAGCAGTCTCTGCAACTAACATTACAGGTTTTAGATAACCTTGTAACACCCTGCTGTTACCAACTTTGTCTCAAATACAAAAGCCTTAACCAGCTCCCCACAGAGTGCAGCCACACAATCTACCTGGGCATAAAACAGCTTTGAAAAAAATACAAATTAATACAGAATGCAGAAGTATTTTTTGTGACTAACACAAAATACCAAGAGCACACAAAAACATAGAATCATAGAATGGTTAGAGATGGAAGGGACCTTCAAGATCATCTAGTTCCAACCCCCCCGCCATGGGCAGGGACACCTCCCACTAGAGCAGGTTGCCCAAAGCCCCATCCAGCCTGGCCTTCAACACCTCCAGGGATGGGGCAGCCATAGCTTCTCTGGACAACCTGTTCCAGTGCCTCACCACCCTCACAGGAAAGAATTTCTTCCCAATATCTAATCTAAATCTCCCCTCTTCCAATTTAAAACCATTACCCCTTGTCCTATCACTAGACTTCCGGACAGAGTCCCTCTCCAGCTCCCCTGTAGCTCCTTTCAGACACTGGAAGGCTGCTAGAAGGTCTCCCCGGAGCCTTCTCTTCTCCAGGTATGTATCCTCCCAAGATGTATCCTGCCATCTCTAAATCAGTTTCCCCATATAATATTGATTCAAATCAAAGCTCTTATATTCCATATTCTCCACACCTACTTCAATCCACTTAAAAATCATGCTAAGCTTGAGAACGCAAACTAGGACTTTATAACCGTATCTTCCAGGTGCAATAAAACTTAACCATAAATACAGAAGCCCACTGTGCAGACACAGAGCTTTCTTAGGAAAGAAACATTAAATTCCACAGAAAATAAGGAACTATTACAACTTGACAGCTTCTTCTCCAAATGCTAGGCACCTTCAATCTTCTTTCTTAAACATCAGTCAGAGTCTGTTTAAAACAGAGGAAGAACAGGGGGAAGGAGGGGATTACATTGCTTAGTACTATTCAGCCAAGTACTCCAACACATTAATAATGTGATATAAAACCTCAGTGAGGTGGGCTAGGAAGGGGAAGTCTGATCACGCTCCAGCTGTGCTGCCAGGTGTTTGGGCCAGGGCTGCTCCTGCAGCCTGGAGAGCAAGCAAAGTCAGCCCAGCTCCACCTGCAAGAAGCTGGGCAAAGCCACCCAGAGCATAACACTGAAGGGAAAAGGTCTGTGTGGAGACTCTGCATAAGTGTTTCAATATCTCCATATTTGCATGTCAAATGGAAATCTTCAAGTGAGTACACTGGGTTTGTCTAGTCTGGAGAAAAGGAGGCTGAGTGGCAACCTCCTTGCTCTCCTCAGCTTCCTGAGGAGGTGAAATGCGGAGGGAGGTGCTGATCTCTTCTCCTGGGATCCCATGAGAGGAGGCATGGGAATGGTTCAAAAAATCACCAGGAGAGGTTCAGACTGGACATTAGGAAGCGTTTCTTTACAGAGAGGGTGATGAAACACTGGAAGAGGCTTCCTAGAGAGGTGGTTAATGCCTGACACTGCAGAATGTTGAGTAGCTTCAGTCCAAATCAGGAGATGCAAGAAGGGAAAAAAGGTAGATCTCATGAACAAATATCTTGAATGTAGTTTTATGAACCGGCTGGATCACTGCAGATAGACCCCTATCATAGCACTCAATTGACAAATCCCTTAACTCAACTTTTTGTTATGGTTAGTAATTATATGTTCATTAAACAGGTACCCAACTTGATACCCTCTGCTTAGGCCCCAAAGCAATCACTGAGCTACTGAACATCAAACATCACTTGATGTAAAACACGTTAGTTTTTATGTACTCTCTTTCCTGTGCTTATAGAAGTACAGAATGGCATATTAGTATCTGTGCTTGAAAACTAAATTAATCACATTAGACAAATCACAGAATAAGGTTACTTGTGCATTCTTTGTTTAGTCCTAAACTTGCATACGCATTCTGTAAGACTGTCTCCACAGAGAGCACACTGAGTGGCCTTCTTCCTCTAGTTTTTCAAAATATGGTTCATTGCCTTATTAAACGTGTTATTCAAAATCTGCTTTGGTATCAGACTTTTAGAATCACAGAATCATGGAATGGTCAGAGTTTGAAGGGACCTTAAAGATCATCAAGTTCCAACCACCCTGCCATGGGCAGGGACACCTCTCACTAGAACAGGTTGCTCAAAGCCCCATCCTTAAACACTTCCAGGGATGGGGCATCCATGGCTTTTACTCAGCACGGAGAAAACTTTGAAAACAAATTTGGTTTTACAGCACGACTGTGGGTTGAGGGCTACTACTAGTGCTGGTCAGCCTTCAGGTCTGCAACCCCTTAACTTATCACCGCTTGCATATTCAAGCCTGAAAACCTCCTGATTACCTTTTAACGTGTAATTTGTCTAAAATGGCACTTGACAGCCATACCGTGTGATGGAAAAAACCCCAGCAAACACTGAAGACAGCACGTACAGCGCAAGACTGCAGACGCTGAGGCTCCTATGTGCTGGGAAAGCGTCCTACGTGGCACCTGGCATGAGGAAACACCCGTGCGGATGCGAGGGGAAGGCTTTTGCCCCATGAGAACAGCCTGCCCTGGCAGGGAGTGGAGGCAGCCACGACAGTGCCCCCCGGGACGGCCCAGCCTGGCCCTGCGGAGGGAGCGGGCATTCGCCGGGGGGGTAAAGCGGGGCGACAGGCGGGCTCGGAGCCTTCCCCAGCCGCTCCCAGCCCACATCCGTGTGGGAAACAGCCGCCCCGGGGTTGTTTGCGGCCGGCTCCGGGGTGACCCCGGGGCCTGTGTGTGTGGGGATGGGACCGCGGTGGCGCCGCCGAGCTCAGGCCCGGCCGCCGCTGGGCCCCGACGGTGCCTGGGCGCCGGCCGCCGCACTCACCACTTCCCGGGCCCGGCTGGTGAAGTCGCTCTTGGAGCGGGCGGCGGTCCGCTTGAGCAGCTCGTCCTTGGCGCCATCCCCCGCCGCCACCCCCAGCGCCTTGTTGCGGGTCTTCACCGTCTTGACGCTGGCCTTGAAGAGCAGGGTGATGTCCACCGCCATGGCGGCCTTCCCCACAGCCGCCGGCCGGTGCCGCCGCGCACCCTTCCCCGCAGCAAACTCGGCCCCGCACGGAGCGTTCCGCCCGCATGGGGGGACTGGGCCCCGCACCGCCCGCCCTGCGCTCCCCGCGGGGCTCAGGCTCTTAGACCCTCCGGGTTTGGCTCATCTCCTGAGGGCCGGGGTGAGGCCCGGACGCGGCCCAGCGGGATAAAAGTGGTATTTCGGCCAAAATAGGACGTCTGGGCCGCCCCGCCGCGGCCTGGGGCAGGTGTCGGCAGGTGGTGCTGTTATACGCCATCTCCCAAAGTCCCAGTTTGACAATTTGTTCACGGGAAGACTCGTTAATTATAGTTGATTAACCGCTGTGAGCAGTGGGGTCTGGGATTGGGGCTGGTGTGAGATTCCCCTCGGAATTAGAGGCCACCTCCTGGGAGGTGGGCTAATGCAAATGGCATGAAGTTCAACCAGGCCAAGTGCAGGGTCCTGCACCTGGTATGTG
>VXBW01008240.1:415845-452272 GCA_013400375.1 Thinocorus orbignyianus
GAGGTGTCCCTGCCCATGGCAGGGGATTGGAACTTGATGATCTTTAAGGTCCCTTCCAACTCTAGTCATTCTGTGATTCTATGATTTTATGAAAAGGTCACGTGTGTTCAGCCTGGGGAGAAGAAAACTGAGAGAGGATCCCATCGATGCTTATAAATATCTGAAGATGGGGTCAGGACAAGCAGCAGTGGGCACAAACTTGATCACAGGGAATTCCATCTCAACACAAGGAGGAACTTCTTTACTTTGAGGGTGACAGAGCACTGGAACAGGCCCACCTGGAAATGTTCCTGCGCAACCTGCTCTAGGTGGACCTGCTCAGGCAGGGTGTTGGACTAGATGATCTCCAGAGGTCCCTTCCAACCCCTACCGTTCTGGGAGTCTATGTCCCCTGAGCTGTACATGTGGAAGAACCTTCTTACACCTGGAATGTGCAGCAATGATTTCTCCTCTGTCAGGAAGCTGACCTCCAAGGTGCTCCAACTTGCTGCCATCCAACACTGGGACAGTATCACCCCTGTGGCTGGAAGATGTATCACAGTCAGTTACAATACAGCGCTGTTTGTAATCTGACTGTTTCTGAGGAAACCTTTGTTATTGAGCCAACTCCATTGCCATGTTCTGTGCAGTAGACTACATGAAACTGCATAGCACAGAGAGGAAAACTTGATCAAAGAAAGGCAGTGTTGTGTGTGTGTGTGATATGCCATAGGATGGTCTGGAATCCAGCAGATACCATGGAGTCACTGACCAGAAGCACGTTCCCTGAGGCAGTCTCCAAAGAACATGATTTCAAAATCCTGCCTCTCCCCCACGGACTGAAACTTAATCAACCACAATTATGTTTCCTATCTGCTCCAGAGTCTCAGGCTTTCTTCCATTGGGGATTGCTGCTCTGCTTTCACTTCCATTCTCATCAGTTCAGCCTTAGCTATAGATTAGTGGTTCCCTCGTAGTTACATTTGGATTAGCATTCAGTCATACTTCATTATTATTGTTCTATTTTAAATTGTGTTTTTATTGTGGTAGAGATATATAGATTCCTAATTAAAGGAATGCAGAGTTTTAAGTCCCTGTCCTCGGTGCTGGATTTACCATGAAAATACTTTCTAAGGTATTAACAAAGTGGACGATGAAGGAGACTAAAGTTTTCATTCCAGCAATGCTAGCAGTATTGGGTTGAACTTATCAAGTGCCTTTGTTCTTTTGAGATTAAGAAATTCAGTATAAAGATACTTTAGCAAAGGGTGTCTTTAATAAAGCTGTGTGACATTTACACATAGTAAATCAGATGCTTTCAGGTATGTTTCCTAAAATTTGCTGTTTTCCTTTTCTTTATATTACCAAACCCAAAGTAAGCACACTTAATAAAATTCCAGGAGTGCCTATTGATCACACTGACACCCTCAGACACCCTCAGTCAGAAAGTCCCTGAAGATGCTTCTGAGACATGTTCGCCAGTGCTGTGTTAGGGTAGTTTCCACATGCTGTGCTTCTGCCACCCTTACAGTAACTAATGCCTCCCTCCACAAACACATTACTTCACCGACGCTTGCACCAGTAACTTCTTGCCAATAGAAATACAGTTTGTAGAATTAACCTCTGGTTTTGTGCATATTCAGCTATATAACTTGATCCAACATTTAATGAAGCTAACATTTACATTCTTTGAGAAAATTCTTTGGGAACAAGATTGTGTCTTTATTTCTACTTTTAAATATTTATTTGTGCTTGATGTAAATGACCAGTCGCTACTGAAAAACACACCCAAAACAGTAATGGCAATATTGCACAACTGATTTGGAACCTCAGCAGCCTTTAAACTTCCATTAGGGCACAAGGAAATAGAGACACAATTTAAAAGAAACACAGTGTTAAGATTCCATGTGGCTGATCTCATCTGTCAAAAATGGCCTCAACAGTTAATGTGGCAAAGGAAAAAGTTGAAGTACCTTTTTTATGTGAAAGAAGGTTACTCAAATGGTCTAACTCATTAGGTATATAATACCCAGGGCCTCTGCTGTAGAGATAAATAGATAGCTTTGAAGATTACAACTGCTTTAAAATCAGTTGCTAAGAACTGGTGCCCGGAGCTTTTATTTGAACTTGATCCTGGCTTCCTGTATACAGTAACTGCATCTGCTTGGTAGTCCTTTGCACTTCCACGGCCACCTTGTTTTGAAAGTTTAAAGCTTACTTCGGCGCAGATAGGTTTCAATAGTACATTCTAGAGCTTCCTGTAATTGCTAAAAAGACTAACCTTGAAATTTAAGATTTTAAGGTTGGAACAAAATTCCAAAACACACACAAAGGACTACAGTCCCACCACAAGCAATGCAGAGAAGTCTGTAAGAATGCGTGCACTGTGCACTCAATCGTGCTGCAGCAGGAGCACGTCTGGAAGAGAAGGAATGAGGAGTTTGCAAATTACACCAGTTTTGTGTGCAGTGTGAGGACAGCAGGCTGGTCATCAGCTCGTGGTGTACCTGCTCAACAGGCATGTCCAGAGAAATGTCCTGGGCACACCTGCCAGTGAAAAGGAGCCAGTGTTTACCTGGCAACAATTGATGTTGCCCAGTAAAGAAGGACTGGTGGGGTTCATCCCCATTCACAGCCAGGCAGCTCCTCACATTTTAAGTTCCTTTTGTGTGAGAGGTAAATGAAAGATATTAAGCTCCTGTAGGCTCCCTTCAGATACTGCAAGGCTGCTATCAGGTCTCTCCAGAGCCTTCTCTTCTCCAGGCTGAACAGCCCCAGTTCCCTCAGCCTGTCTTCATAGCAGAGGTGCTCCATCCCTCTAATCATCTTGGTGGCCCTCCACTGCTCATCCATGAGCACTCCCAATCCTTCTCCTCAGGGCTGCTCTCCAGCCATTCTCTGCCCAGCCTGTATTTGTACCTGGGGTTGCCATGTCCCAGGTGCAGGACCCTGCACTTGGCCTGGTTGAACTTCATGCCATTTGCACTATCCCACCTCTCAAGCTTGTCCAAGTCATTTTAGATGGCATCCCTTCCCTTCAGAATGTCAACCACGCCACCAAGCTTGGTGTCATCGGCAAATTTGCTAAGGGTGCATTCAATCCCACTGTCCATGTCTCCTACAAAGATGTTAAATAGTATTGATCCCAGTACCGACCCTTGCGGGATACCACTTGTCACCAGCCACCACTTGGACATTGAGCCATTGACCCTTTGAGTGTGGCCATCCAGCCGGTTCCTTATTCATTGAGTGGTCCATCCATCGAACCTATGACTTTCCAGTTTGGAGACTAGGACGTCATGCAAGACAGTGTCAAAGAAAAGTCTCTCTCCTTTGAGAACTTCCCACACCCTCCTAGACGCTTGTACACTAGATGGTTTCTTCTATTGAGCTGTGCAGGAAAAGAATACAGCTGACACTTACACAAAGAAATTCAGTCTCCTGAATTCAGTAGTGACACTAACACAGAGACTCGCAAAGTCAAGCTCTTTCTTCCTCAGTTTTTCAACAACATCATGCACATTACATGTATTTTTAAGAAAAACATTTCATGAGTGAAAAACCTATTTCAGACCTCCCAACAGCACTGGAAATCCTGAAAAAAATAGTTGAGCATATACTCAGACCAATTCTATGTTACATATACAAGAAACCCACATGTCTCTTTGCTGCTAGACCTGGTACTTTTGTAGACTTGCATATTCTTTGCTAGTTGCTTATTCTATGGTTTAACATACTGCTATCTGAAGAGCTGCTTCTTTGGGCAAATGATGGCAGTTAGAAGAATGGGAATTTAAGAATGAGAAAAGAAATAAAATGAGCTTAGAGGAAAGACAAAAAATGGAAGAAACGATGCAGATAAGGTCTATACCAGTTCAAATCTTACAATAAATTCAAGCTGGGAACAAAATGTAATGCATAAAAAAATTAAGAACTTTTAAAACAAACATGGGGTTGGAAGGTACTGAGGCAAGGCACAGACAACTCCTTGTGGCTGAATTTTAAGAATTGTGAAAAAATACATAGGAGTAACCCACTTGAGACAAAGTGAGGCCTTTGAACACTCTCTACATGGCACTGATGAATGTTAAGAGGCAGCTTTGGTCAAGCACAGGAATGTGCAGCTGTTTTAGGTAAAGCTTGTTTTGGTGCCTAGTACATTCATAACCTAGTCTGCTGCTCACAAGCTTCTCTGGGCAGATGAACCCTTAAAAACTGAGCAGTGGCCAACACAAAGGAATCTCAATGCAGATTTCTTACAAGTATAATTCAATTTAGGTACCAAGTAGAATGAATATCCCTAACAACTACATATGTGGCTGTCAGCCTATGGGGCCTTAGAAATGGGATAAAATGAGCAAACCCAGACAGGCACGAATTTTGCACACCACTGCCCCACTGTGTTGGATGCAAGAGGGTTTGGCTTGAAAATATATACGCAATAAATATTGTATATTTGGGATGCTCACATTATCCCACAGGCTCTGAATTACTGGCAGTGGGCAGAGCTAAAAGTAAATATGCAAGAGACCCTTTAGAAACTCCCCAAGAAAAATAATGTTGATATGGCCACTGTGAAAAGAGTGGGAGAGACACTGAAAAGAAACACTTCAGGAACCATCCTACTATGAAGACTGAAAGCAGTGCAAGCACAGCAGTTTACTGTAACATAGTCTAGATTCAATTTATTTCTCAAGATTTATGGGTTTAGGAGTGAAACCAACCTAGCTATTCTCTAAAATTCTAACCCCTTAATAAAACTGGAAAAGAAAGAAATCTTACAAAATAGTAAGATGACCTTCATTTATGGAACACAGTACAGAGCATTAAAGAGGAACTGAATTTAAATGTCATCTTCTATTGATTCCATGTCAACAACCTGCAAAAGTGATGTTGGGCTGGCCCTTACGAGAGGATGGGTAGAGCAAAAATGCAAAAAGTATAGAAAAAAAAAAGTAAAAAGAATCAATTTAAAGAATTATTTTAAAGGAGAAGAGGAGAGGAAAAGGAAAGAGCTTCTCTGAAGTTATTTATAGACAATGACGTGAAAAATGGAGTTGTGAAATATGGACCCTTTTTGTTCAATTTTCTCATAAGAAACTCAAATCCTGGTGTGTACATAGCAAACCATGGTGGTTGGATGGGCACTGAATTTGTATTATTATGAGAGCTTTAAAAGTAAAAGAAGAAAAATTAAACTGGGATTTTCATTCTGCTTCATTTGATGTTAACTGCAATGACCAACTGATATGTCAGAGAAACAACATCTCCCTTAATGCTTGAGTGCTCCCCACATTTATAGGGTCAGAAATAACAATAAGCCAAATCAAAGACATTTCCGTTGTTGGGATTTGACTCAGGCCCAGCATACGTCACCAGGGATGCTACAAAGTCTTTGCCAAACCCACAAAGGACTGGAGTAATTTCATAGCTCCATTTTGACATTTTTGAGGTTAGGCAATGGCTCGCTATCTGCTGAATATCATGCAGTTTAGCAGTGCAGTGGCTTGCCATAGTGGCTTTCACAATAAATAAAGCACCAGCAGAGACACCAAATTAATTGACATTGCAGAATTCAAAATTAAGTTCTCTTTAGTTCTATTGCTTATGACTTCAAGCTTATGTATGTTCTCGCATTGTTTGCCTAGTTTTATTACGGCTAAACTCCCTGAATTTTTTCCTGGCCAAGATGCACAAAGCACTACGTGGGTACAAGGGAAGGGATGTGAACAAACAACTTGGAGAAAAGGGAGTAGAAAAGGACTGCAACAGCTCCAGTTTATATTGGTTTATTCTGTCAGTAAGCTGACCCAAAAACGAAATCAGCAGAAATAAATCAGGCAGACTATCCTTATAGAGAATAATTTGATTCTCATTTATAGTAGCTCAATTTAGTAACTCCACAAAGCCAGTGGAAGAGGCATAAAAAATATAGTGCCTGACTCTACTGTGGCTTATCTTGGTAGAAGCAGGAGTTAAACTTGATGTAAATAGGTGTCAGGGCACTTATGGCATGCTTACAGCCTGCATAGAAGCACTGTATAGAGTTCCTAGAGCTGGCTCCAAGCAGGCTAGCATGTCCACAGCCTTCAGGATTCAGTGCCCTGCATGTTTTCTGCCAGGGTGTAATCATATCCCCGTAGCCTTTCAGCTTAGGCTTGTACAAAGGCATTATTATTGCTATACAGAATGTACCTTACCTGGCAGGGTCTTAGAGCCAACTTGTTCTTTTTGTGTTGATGCCTGAGAGTCAGTGTCTGGTCTTTCACGGTTGTCTGTCTTTTCCAACTGATGAACCTCCAGTTTAGAGGCGAAATTCTTCTTGTTAGCTCCTAAGGGGAAAAGAAGGAAAGAACTGATACATCTTAACTCTAAGTAATCTCAAAGCTGGTAGACAGACTAACTAATTTTCTAGTCAGTAGTCTTTTTGGCAAAATAGCATTCATTAGAATGAAATGCCATTCATTCTAAGGGACATTTGTGGTGGGTCAGAAGCTGCTTCTTCTTGCAGTGCCTGTTTTCACAATCTAGTTTAGACTAGACTTTCAGCTTAGACTGGGCATCTGGTTTCAAGGCAGATGATTTTAGGTTAGACGAAAGCAATCTTTCTTCTCGTGGTACTTGGGGTGATAAAAATGGAATATACCAAAATGAAATGATTCAATACTTCCTTGAGAACACTGGAGGGAGCTCACAGAAAGAGACAGGATGAAAAGAGAAAAGGTGGGAAGAGAAAGAAGTTACTCCATTTATGTGAAAATTTATGTGAATATTTGTGTCTCTAGATTGCCTCTCATTTCAATCCATATACAAATGTAATAAAGAGGTATTTTTGCTTATATTAAATGCTAGTATTTCTTTGTATTTTTATCCTGGCATCATTGTAACTTTCTATTTTGAACATATATTTAGAAAACACACATAGCAGGCCTTTTCTTTTACATTTAAACTGATGTTTATTTGAGTTCTCTTATTTCTGTTCACTTGGCTTCATGCTCTGCAGTCGGATATTTAATCTAAAATGAGGGAGAGGGACTTTGGCAAACTGTAGTTATACATCCCCTAGGAAAATACCATCATCTTCAGTGAACACAATATAATGAGGAGGTGTACTGTTACATAATTGAGGAGGCATTGTCTTTTATATGCATTCTGGTTCACTTTTCACACTAAATTAATCTTAATAAGCATCTGCTTTGAGTAAAGAGAGTTTTGTGATATTTCAACCATGACCTCTCTGGAAGTCCAAATGATTTCACTTTACGTTTCAGACTGGAGTATTCTTTTGAAACATTTCCCTTTACTATATGATAATCAGTGTGTTAACATGAGCTGATTAATCCCATCAGTCTAACACTGATACCATGGCTCTTGTGCCCTTTCCCCAATAACCTCATGGCTGCAAGATCACTGGCTTCTTAAATGAATTCAGGGCAATCCTACAGAGTATGTTATACAGGAGGTCAAATTTGATGATCACAGTGGTCCCTTCTGGCGTATAATCTATGAATCTGTAACTCAAACTGGAAGAAATACAAATAACTGCACAATAGCAGTAACTGAAGAAATAAAACTAGTTGCTTTGAAGACAGAGCTTGATATATTTATGAAAAAGATCATATGAGCTGGTTGCCTGCAAGAGCTGGAGTATGGACTTGGTGGCCCTGTAGTCACTTCCACATTTATTTTACTGTGTTTCAATTGCTCATCAGCTTGCTCTCATTTTTTTATATTTACTTTAAAACAGTTTTTGATACAGTTACTAGGATAACTAATTAAAGACGGATTTTAGCTTTTTAAAGAAAGGCTCTCTTTCATTTCGGATGACAGAGTGAATTGAGGCCTATGAATAATGCTAGTGTTGACCTGCCAGAATATGTCTCGGCAGCAATGAATTCTCAAATACCCAGGCTGAGCTTATTCATTTTGAAGTCAATGGGAGAGAAGGCAATACAGCCCAGTGCTGAATCAGGCTGCATTTTAACATATAAGTGGTCATATACTGAGTTTTCTTTTAAAAAAATGAAATTACTATGCAAAAGCCACATTTGATTTTGTGAGTATGACTTTTGCCATACAGTTTGCCTGCTTAAAATTACACTACCATACAGCATGTGATAAAGAAAATGTTAAAAATTTGCTGCAGAGTTCCACAGTTACAGTTCTCTCCTGCCCTAGTAGATTGTAAGACTTGACTGAGTTGCTGCTCAGAGAAGATCTGGACCAGATGGATATGGGAAATGGAGACATTTCCAAGAAAAGTAGGAAGTGGGTTTGGTAATTTATTCAGTAACACACCAAGGATCTGGCCCAGTTGAAACTGTGGTAAAATTTACACTGGCTCACTGGAAATAAATACAGGGCTAACCATTTAGAAAACAGGCTTCTTTCTTACTCTGGAGATGTCTCGGATGAGACAAAAGATGAGATTCCAGTTCCTGTTTGTTATTAACAGTTTCATGGCACTTTTTAATAGGACTGTGATTGGGAAAAGGATTGTATGGCATCATGCCTTGGCCAAATTACATCTCCAGCAACTATTTTAAACCACGTTAATTTCTTCCTGTGATTTCCGTTATTTACAATGTTCCTGGGTTTTACTACTGCTGCTGTGTTTTCCTCAAGAGGTACTTGCACTTCCACTGGCAGGTGACTAGCTCCTGGTATGCCTTTGCTACCTCATGGAAAGTTTTATGGAATGCTATAGGTATTTATGGAACACTTGGAGCAACTTAGTTGTAAAAGAGGTTGGAGATACTGGTTTAAACTCTTTATCAATGTAAATCTCAGTATGTAAATCAAAAGCTTAAAGCAAGGGCATACTTAGTTTACATTCTTTTGTGAGCTTTTTTCTCTTTTGCTCTTCTCTCAGTCTATCATGAAGTAAAAGTGTTTCTTTTCTTCGAGGATAACATTTATCACATTGTTGGTATTTCTTTGCTAATTGACAAAGCCCCAGCAGATTGCTTACATAGTCCAGGAAGCAAATGCCCACAAGCTCAGGGTGCAGTTACATCATCTCTCAGGGTAACGTGAGTTCAGGCCGGTGCTGAGAGACCCGTCCTGCCTGTTGCTGGCCTTGGCAGCCTCTGCCCATGTGCTGTCATTGCCACTTGTGTGGCTGCCCAGTCAACCAGATTACCTCGCTTTCTCTCTAGGCTTATATTTCCATCAGATTGGCCTGCTCGTGACCATGAGTACCAGCACATTTAATGCAGGGAGAGTACATAACCAGAGGCAACCGAGAGGTTAGGATTCCCTTTTTCAGACACAACTCAGTGTAAGAGTGGCATAAATGCATGGAGGAACATCTGTGACTTTTAAAGGTCATTAGATATTATGGATGCTTCTACTTCTGTGCACCTAATATGAGATATTTTTAGAATGTGTAAAATTGAAAAACCTTCAAACCAGGAGCTCAACTAAAAGTTAAATAATTTCTTAAAATCATAGTTATAATTTCCTTTATTATGGAGTTATTTTAGGGAAATCTTTCAGAAATAGATTATTTGATTGGTATGTGTATAGAGCTGATTGGTATGTGTATAGAAAAGCCTTCTTTATGACTACAAGGTGCAATAATACAAATAGAAGCTATCAAAATAATAGTACACTCACATTCCACGGCTAGTATTAACTGTGTAGATTTCAAAGATAAATTAAAAGTCCTGTTTGTTTTGTGTTTTAAAAAGTTAGTAAATTCCTTGCAATGTGTCATGTCATGTGGATTTTACCATCTCCAACTACAATCCAATTTTTGAATCAAGATTACTTGAGTGGGTATCAGCTATCATGCATCATCAAACCCATTTATTCAATTCATTGTCCCCTTTCCTTTCCCACCCATAGCTGGCTGTAACATACATGCTTAAACTTGGAACCCTAATTCATATGTCAACACATTTCCATTAACTAATCACAAATTATCAACTTCAGTTCTATAGGTCTGACCACAGGTAAGTTTTCCCTTTGTCAAACACACTTTAAGAGCTCAGTTGGAGATTTTGAATGTAATTATATGTGATAAGATATGTAATGATAGCAATATTTTGTGGTTGAAAGGACATTTTTAGACTTCTGTGCTTGTGGATATATTTGTGTTTAACTAAATGCGTGTGAACCTATGGTGTGCATATAGTCCAATGCATATGCATGTGGGGTTATTCAGTTACTTTTAAAAAATATTTAGTAACTACATTACTTAAAAATTATCTTGAATCATATGAGCTATAAGTGTGGAAATTAGGAGGATTTTAAAGGAATATTATCTGTAGGAGAAATATAACTGTATATTAGAATTTGCCTTGGAGAAGAATATTACTTTGGTATTGTTAGAGAAGTCCAGATCTCTGCAGTGCTTTGTGGGCAGAGATGGGCATAGACGAAGGGGCAGTCGGTCTGTAAGGAGGAAGTCCACCACCTCGACATGTGGAAAACTCCTGTGTCATTCAAAGCTGCCACTGAGTGAACTCAGCAGAGCCAAGTTAGTTTGGCTGCCTCAAGACTGAGAGCCCAGCGCTGGCAGACAGTTTTATGTGTGCTTTCAGCTTTGTGAATTCAGGAGCATTAGGTATCCTGTGTGATCACTGGCAGCCTATGATCACTGGTGGACATGTGTCTCTGGAGGCCACTTATGAATTCAGTAAAGTATCCTCTGTCTTGTGTTCTATACCTAAAGAAATAAACTAACTTCTTATTGTGAATTTGGTTTCAGATAGAGCAGGTTTGGCTAACTGCTGGTAATAATTATAGCTTGAAGACATAGGTTTCCATATGAACATACAGCAAGCATTAGTAGACAACACTTACTAGAAAACTTTGCCTTAGAAGGAAAAGCTCTGAAACCTTTCTGCTGGCATTTGTGTTATATTCATACATGAACAACAACAGGCTATCTTTTCTGTCCATTCATATCCTAAAGACTGCACTTTTCTCACTGACTTGAAGATAGGAAGCGAGGCAGATGTAAAGCCGGTAAAAAATATGTAAATGTGATTGGTTTTATCTGAAAGAGGTCTCATTCTGTAGGTTTTTTAAAAGGCAGCAATAATCTTGATTTTCATTTCAAAGGGTTAGTTTGCTTTTATGACGATTTCTGTTTCTCATTCTGTTTATCACAATAATCCCTTTTTTGCATGACAGGTTTTACAAGCAAAATAGTTGACTACAAAATATTTAAATTTCTGACAGCTTCTTATTAAAAGTGTCAAATCCTGAACCTGCTTGTTCAGCTTTTTCACCACCTTGCTCTCCTTGATTCACAGTGAATCACTGAAAACTAGCGCTAAGAAAATGAATACAGATTTTAGGTTTTGTTCCCAAAATACTTTAAATTGTGCATCCAAACTGCTAAACGTGTTAACCAGTCCTTTTATACACATTCATATATTTCCTTTATACTTTGAATCAAATTGGTGTCATCCTACAGATTCACAGTCTTTGTGTGCAATGATTTTGAAGCCATGTCCACAGTCAGCTCTTGTCAAATTTTAGCTAAATTGGTAAAGGATTGTTAAATCAAAACAACCCTTTTATATCGAGACAGTCATATTAGCCCAAACACGGTCATAGCCTATTTGTTCACACTTGACTGGATTTATGACAGCTTAACTATTTCGAAAAGAAAATGTTTTTATGATAATATAACTGCATCCAGACTAAGGAATCATAACAATTTAACTTGTCTTTTTGTTTGGTTATTTGTTGCTGGTTTTTTTTTTTTTTCAAATTATTGATTTGGTCAAATTGTTGGGCGTAAGAATTGAGTGTAGATCAGGCCTCAGATCATGCTCTTATTAGCAAACCAAACACTGGTTTTGTTTTTGTTGCTGACGTTGTTTGTTTTCATTGCTGTCTGAATGAGCCTTTTATGGTCTCTGCCTTTGCCTGGCTGACTGCACCCGATTGTATTTAATTACATTCACTCAGTAGTTTTAGCCGGGATCCCCGGCCATTACCTATCAAGGCCAATCACTATTATTTAAATCCACTGACTCAGAATCAGAAAATTTATCTTTTGCACAGTTATTGCCTAAACATCCAGCATAAACACGCAGGGATCTGGAGGACTTGCTCTGACTGTGCTGATTAAAGGCAAAGAGCAAGATGGATGGAGTCAGTTGTGATCAGCAGGCTACAGCGTCCTGCTGTGCTCCAGTCTCTGCCATTGTGCTGGGCTCTGGGTACCAGACTTGCCATGGTCCTCTCAGCTCTAAAAGGAAAGCTGGCTTTGTTTGCCTGTAAGCATCTGCAAACTGTTCTGACACATGATCTACCCTCTCAGCAAGGCCACTCATTAGGCTGATTATCACTTCAAAGTTTGTATTATCATCCATCTCTAAAGGCAATTAGGAATGGGTGGCTTTGAGTATCAGACACTGGGTGACACTAAGTGACTCATCTTTATTGATTCTTTTGTGAGCAGAGACAGTGATTGAGATGATAGGATTGCAGCCTACCTGCCCCTTTGACTGGTAAATACTGAAGAAAAACGGTGTGTAATTAACTGACAGTTAATATAGGTTCTGTTTAGTGTTCAGAAAGCACAATAGTGGAAGCTGCCCAAAAGGAACAAAGTAATGAAACTCCTTTGACAAGTTAAACTCTAAAGCCAACTGTGTAATTATCTGACAGTTAAAGGGGGGAGGGGAGGACTTGGTTTAGTATTTATGAGACCAAAGGAATTCCTGGGCCTGAACAATAGGGACAGTTACTGACAATAATCATAACAGCTACACAAAATATTTGTTTGTGCAAGTCTGGCTTTCAAGTGAATAATGGTGGGTTTCAGGGTCAGAGGAAGCCTGGCGGTTCAGTACTGGGCTGCTGGTCTTGCAGCTTCCAGAGGGAGTGGAGCCATCCACTGGGGCTGTGTTCTGCACTGCTGGGGCTACGGACCCATAAATTAACTAAGCTGCTGCTGAGAAAGCCAGACTTGCAGAAAAGAGCTACAGCCTGGTCTGCACCAAGAAATGGATTGGCAAAACTTGATCCATCCTGGCTATCGTTCACGTGTAACATCCATCCTACTAACAAACCCTTCACTTTCCCAGCTCAGTTATAAATATTCCTCTTAGTGTAATGACATGAGCCTTCTACCAAAACAAGTCCATCAACACCAAGGTAAGTCAGAGGCACACTGGTCCTCCACCACCACACCATAAGCTATTCTCCACCTACACACTCACCCATTATACAACATCCAGTGTAAGGAATCACCTGGCTTGGCAGCATTTTGAAATCTGTGTGAGGGTCACAGTAAACAGGGAAGAAAAAGCCAAATTCATGTTCCAATGTAGACCATACTATTTTGGAAAAGGACGTACTCTGTCATCTTCTGAAATGCACTAAGGAGAGAGCTACTTTCAAAGTTCACAAAGAAGGACTGTTATTACTGGAATGAGCCCTGTGGTAGGTACTGGAGTCCCAAAGAGATGATCAGTGTGTGCTGTCGGAAATGTCAGTCTACTAACCATCATGGAGTTTCAGGAGAGGTCCTTTCAGAGTCTTTAGGGTGGCATTTTGTGGACTGTTGACAACTGTTTAGTATTACTTGCAATTTCGTCATCCTGGGAGGGTGGGAGCTTCTGGACTTCTTTTTAAATTTTGTATTAATTGTCAATGAGTAAGTAACTCTTTAAGTTTCTTTGTGAACTGAACATCTCAAAGTGCATGGCAGACTAAATAAGCTGAAGAATGTCGCCAAGAGACAGGCAAAGAAAGGGAATTACGCCAACCCTGCAAATTTTAAAGAGTATGTGCATATACAACATATATATGTAGGCTAGATAGGTTGTTAAAAGAACACTGCTACATGTTTTCCTTTCCTCCTCTGTTGACTTTCCACTGACCTTTTCCACACAACAGAGAAAGACCTTGGGGACACATGGAAATGATGGCTAGGACTTTTCATTTTGAGCTGCCTCTGACGTAAATCATTTCCCTACTGCTAGCACTGATCAGATCTTGTTGGACACGCTCACAACAGGGATGAAAAATGCTCTGTGGAGTTTGTGGACTTAAGTGAAGTCCCAAGCAAGGAAAGAATGGTGACATACGGAGCTGTGAGGTTAAGCATTGGGAGGGAAGGTAACTCAATGGAGGAGGGGACTTAGGTAAAAGGGATAGCTGAATCATCAAACAATATCAGTGTCTTGTGTCTTGAGACCAGCAAGACCATGTGGACAGAGGTCTGAGGCACATACAAAGTATCTGCTTTTAGTCATCATGATAAATAATGAACTGAGTGTGGTGTGGCTGGAAGATCTCTCTGTGTGTCAGCCGAGGACTAGCCAAACAGAAGGAAAATCTCACAACTGTACACGGTCTTTCTGAAACTGCTGCAGAAGCAGAATATTGTACCAAGTTTGGTTACTTATTCTTATGATAGGAAATACAAGTAGAAGAAGTATAGAAAAGAGCTATAAAGATCTATGTGAAACACTAATATCCTGTTCTATTTAATCTGCCTAAAAGAAGCTTAAGACCATTCAAACCCATCCATTTAGTTGGGAGCCAGTAATCTATCAGACAAATCAGGCTCAACATCCGGAAACTAAAACCTGAGAAATTAAAAATAAAAATAAATCACACATTTTAGAAAATCAGAGGCATTAACATTGGAAGAAGTTATTTAAGGGTGTGAGTTTACATAGGGGTATTGTGGCTCTCTCTCTGGTTTTAAATCAACAAATATGTCTTAATTAAAAAATTGGCCAAAAGGTATGGAAGAAGGGTACTGTAACAAAATTATCCCGCTTGTAGAATGAAGGGACATTGATGATATATTTCTTTTTCCTCTGGATTTATATCTCTGAGAGGGTGAAGTGAAGAGGAACTGGAGAAAGAGTGATAAGTGGGAAAGATGCCTATACTAGCAGCTTGCAGATGCTGCTGAAGCACAACAGATCTCCAGAATCTTGGCCCTGCCACTGCTGGCCTGCTGTGCCTTTGGCAAGTCATGATGTCCTGCAAGCTTTTTAATTCCCCAGGCATCCTTTGATTACCTTATCTACTTGAAATAAAGTCGTAAGACAGTGCTGCTTCTGAACAAAACAGAGTCCAAATCTCAGATACAAGTATTATTGCAATAAAAATCCAGAACAACAAAAGACTTTAACGTGGCAAGATTCTCCCTTCCAAATCACATCTGGTTAGGCCTCTGAGTCTTCTTGCGAGAAATATAGGATCAATTTCAAAGACTTGCACTGGTAAAACAGTTAAACTCAATCAATATGAGAAATGCATAGAAGAGCAAAAAGTAATAGCAGCCACTAGTAGAACTGTCAGCAGACAAGAGTGTGACAAAGGGAGCTAACCAAGTTAACTTTAATTGTGTTAGATTCTTTTATTCTTCCCAAGACAATTTCTTACGTTACAATAATGAGACATTTCAAATTCACATGAACTAAAGAATTTCCTTTGGACATGCTGTTATAGCTATCCTCTTCCAGAAAGTACACAGAGAAGTCAGACAGGAGGAAGGAAAAACTTCAAGGATGTTTGCTAATTCATTTTGACCTCCACTCCTCATTTGTAAGGTCCATGCTACTTTCTCTGCCTCTCACTTTTACCTTCTTTCTAATTTAATCTGATCCAAACAAATTATACATGAACAGTTATTTTTGTTGGGGTCTTGTTCACTGAGATACTTAGCAAACAATCAACTGACGAACAAGATAAGGACAGCAAAAGAAAGATAAGCTTTTGTTTATATAGTGGAATCACAGATAAAGACCTAAGCAGGTCTGCACAAACTCAAAAACCAGTGATATTATCTTTTAAGCTATGGAACAGTGGTTGGTTCCGTTGTATTTATTTGCTGTACAAGCCTAATTTACAAATAATTTTAATTGTACACAATCCAAACCGGGGTGGGTTTTTCATTGAAAATAAGGGACAAAGTCTGAAAAATAGATTATTTTCTTTTAAACCTTTGTGGATTTAGCCTGGAAAATGTAAAGAAAAAAAATTACCAGAACTGACAGAAAAAAAGGAAACAGAACGAAAAAAAAGATGTGACAGTTACAATATAGGACCCACTCTTCTCATTAGGATTTAGTTTTATTACTGGTGTTGAAGAGCTGGTACCACGACTATTAATGTAGTACCAGTTCTATGGATAAAAAACACCATCACAAGAGATATGCTTTGCTTTCAAGTCAAATATTTCAAAATACTTTATGAACATTAGCAAATTAAGGCTCGTAGCTTTCCTGCAGAGTAGGTAGGAAAGATTAAGCGCTCCCCATGGATGGGCAAACTTAGTTACAAAGCCATCAGGTGATGGCCTGAGGTGAAGCAGCAGGTCTAGGTCCAGCAGGGTGGGGAATGGAAACCTGACCTCTTGACACATGCCTCTATTCGCTAACCACAGGACCCGTACTTCTTCTTTAAGTCCATGTAAAGTAATAGTCTCTAGAAGTGAACCCATAGAAAATTGCAGCCTCTGAAGATACTTATTTGGTGCCTTTCATTAGCACTGCAGCCACACCATTATTTTTTAAAAGCACACTCCCATTTAAAATGCATTGGAAATTATGGCAATTCATTTATTCTGTAAGAAAATGCATGTTTACAATTAGAATATTACCAAATATTTAAGTTGATGAATGTGAACTTTACTAGCAAGTTTTGCTGAGAAGATATATTCAAACGTTCCGGTGAACATATATGCAATATATATTTACATAAAAGTTGCTGGAATATCTGTTATTTTGTTACAAATATGGTGTCCAATGATAGTTAGATATGGACCTAAGCATTTTTTTTAAGTATAAGCAACATAGAACTTAAGCGTACAATTTTTCCACGTCAGAGAAATAGGATTTTTGTGAGTTTTTGTGGGGATGGTTTTCTGTATCTGAGGATACATTTCTTTCCTTTACTCTGTGTCCTACAGAAGCCTTAAACCACCACTTAATACAATCACCACTGTGCAACGAGAAAACTGAAATTTCCTGCAGATAATATGAAGTGGATACACATGCCAAGAACTGGTTTGTTTGAAGCCTTCTGCTGACTGGAAACACTTCACAATTACTAGGACATTCCCAGCCAAGGCACTGACCATGGACACAGGTGTTCACACACATTTTAAAGAACCGTGAAAGGAGGTGTTGTGCTTGTCTGCTCTTATACCTGTCTGGCAGATCAAAGCAGAAGCAGATGTAAAAACTCAAGCAGATGCAACAAAACTCAAGGATAGTAATGTAAAATGTGGCTGCTGTGGAGCAGAGCAGTGTAACTGATCAATGTAACATAAAAACAGAGAAACAAGGGAAAAGAGAGGTTCAGGGCATCCTGCGGGGAATAAGGTGTGAGTTTGATACAGTGGAATGAGAGTAACTAATGAAAGGATTCTTGGTGTCTGTGATGGACATCATGGTCAATACAGTGGGTAATGACCATAGCAGCCATGCATTGCGTGGGCAGATGGTATGTAGAACAGACTGGCACAGCTGGGGTCAGGAAAGGAGGAGAAGGAGAGGAAACTGGGAGAGTGTTAGAAAAGACAAACATCAAGCAAAGAGGTGAAGGAAAATGTGAGCCACCTGAAAAAGTCATGCTGTGGAAATGGACAGGAGAAAGCAGTAATACAGCTTACCTATAGTTTGGATGTTTAGAATGAAGGACAGGGATGAGCCGAGGAAGAAATGAACTTTCAAAGGAAAGAACATAATTCTTAAATAAGATCTAGATCTGGATCCAGGTTTCAAACATCCTCTAGTCTGGAGTTTTGGCTCCGCTCACAAAGGGAGGTGCCATTCAAGACTGGGTTCAGATTTCAGTCACACTAAAGATGCAAGGTTTTGGTTTGACACCATGTTAAAAGAGAACCCCATATAAAACAGCTTGGAGTTAGGTCTATATAGAGGCCAAAATATAGAGTATTATGGTGATTGATATTTGTTTGGGAGTCAAATTTGTTCTGCATGAAAAAGCCAGGGAAAGGGTTCCTCTTCTCTGATTCACTGAACAGAAGGTAATTGAAAGATCTCTTTATGGCAGGATTTACGACCCCTGAGCCTCAGTCGTTTTGAGCTAAATAATAATGCATTTGCATCGTAAGTGTATCTAATTTGAATTTCGCTTCCTGCCTAAACACTTTGAAAAGATGCATGCCTTGAGGTGTCTGCCTGAATAAAATTCCTGTGGAATTGAGGCTAACAAATAAAGTATGTCGTGGTGCGTTAGAATCTGCTCTGCCCTGGAGAATAGCTCCCCTGATAAACTGTCTGATTTATAATGACAACTGCTCCCACTGTTGTATACAAGTATACCTTACAGTAATGGGGAATTAAAGAGGCTTTCATGTGAACCAAATTTTTAGCTTTGAAGTCAGTGGGAGCTGAGAGAGCCCAGCACCTCACAGGATTAGTCCCTTGGGAATTAACCTTTTCACCTTACTATAGAGGAAGGATGAAATTTTAAGAAGGGATTTAATGGTGTGAGTGTACTGAGTAATAGGAAGGATGAGAATTCATAACAGTGAGCTACCTTCTACTTCAAAAGCACTAGATCATTCTATAAGACTGCATGACTTTCTCAACACCTTGTCCCCACTAGGACTCACACAGAATTAGTTTTCATAGAGAATGTAGCCTGTGGTCCTTTGCAATAAGCATGAACATAGAACATAAGAGCCTCAGGAAGGGACTTAATGTTTTAAGTTGCTGTGTTAACTAACCCATCAGTTGTGCAAAGGCATTACCGGTTTTTATATTTTCCTGTGAGAGACTTTCCATCTGCTTTTTGCCTTCTGTTCACTCTTTGAATTAACAAAAGTGACCATGGAAATCCAATCCATTCTGCAGCTTCTCGGTCAAAAGTGAGCGCATTTTTTCCAGGTATTCTTTTGTTGATGATGATATTAAAAGTGACTTTTACATTGACTGTTGTGAAACAAACAGAATCTGCCATTGAAGGCAAAGACAAACTGCTTATAATTAGTTCTGGCAGCTGGAGGATGGCACTCCTGCTGTTTCTGCTACTGGCACTGTAAAGTACATCATGTCACAATGCATGAATTATCCGAGGTCAGCTCTTCAACACACCCAAATTGCTACCAATTATTAATTAATTAGTGTCATTATGGGACTGCCTTAAGGGCCCTATCAGTCCCCTTGAAACAAATAAAGTGACTAAGAAAGAAAAGGAGGTAGAAGTGATTAGTGATGAGTAAAAAAAGGTAATTCTAAGGATAACCTCATATGGGTCTAATCTTGCAAGACAGCTACCCAGTGCTTCCCAAATGCTCTCCTCATGATCACCAAATGCATCTGAGTTGCATGGGAATATAAGTCACCTGTTGCATGTTCATTTATTTTGCATGATTAAAATTTTGCTATTTAAACAGTACTGTCTAATTTTATTGTTTTTATTATATCTTTTTTCACCTGGTCTTCCTCTGAAGGATTCATCTACAATACTTCGGAAGCTGTATCTCAGAAAACGTGTGGTTATAATGCTAAATACTGCTCTAGCTAACATTTTGTCATCTGTCCTCTGAAATGAACTGAAGTTTGAAAGTTAAAATGCAGTTTGAAAGTTAAATTACGTAGAATGGAGTTTAAAAGAACAAATGCAATGAAAAGGGAAGAAAGGTACGGTTTATTAACCGGTGATTACAGGTTAAGAATGAGTGAGACAGCAAGCCTCTCATTCTACTTAAGTGCCACTTTAGGAGCCTAAGTTCTTATTTATGGAAAAACATCACCATCAGCATATACTTCACTCATTGTAAATGTGCACAAATAAATACATATCCAATGCACATGTCTACAGCAGCGACCTCTGGTTCTGCAGGATAAAGGATGTGCAAAGTTTGTGACATTGTGACAGTTTAGTAACATCCAAGTTTTCCAGAGGTCTCCAGTCACTGTAAAGTGCTAATTGTAAAATATCTAAAAATAGGATATGATGGTGTCTAAAAATACAGTGAGTCAGGTGACATGGGATCAGAGAAAAAGTGGAGACTGTGGCTTTAAGCTGATTGTATGCTCCCTATTTACTAAAAAGTATGTCTGATAAAAGTGTCAATTGATGTAAAATGAAGAGGAAAACAGCCTTGATTGATAGACGTTTATAAGGATTCAGTAGAGAGTCCTTTAGCTTAAGTAAGAGGCAAATGTATTTTTAGGGGATAACCCCATTGGCTTTTGTCCTGAAAGCAGTTTGCAGTCTAAGCCACAAGAAACAGACATCTGTTAACTCTTATATTTTTCTAGATCATTCATCACTAGAATACCAGAGGACCAGAGTTTCAGAAAAGCTCAGCACCCACCAAGACAGGTAAGTGAGATTTACATTTCGGAAGGGTTTGTCACACAGCAGATCCTGGGGCAGAGCTTATGGGGAGGGATTTTCTTCTGAAGTCTGGAAGATCAACCACTTTGGCACAAAAAGAGTTAATGTCTCTCTACAACAGTTCCTAACTATCACAATTCTACACCTGGAAACAAGTAATAAAGAAATTAGAGCAATTCAGTAGGTGACTGTAGTCTCTTTGTAAGTCTGCTTCTTGCGTGTTTTGCCACAAAACTTCAATGGCAGGTCTACGCTGTTCTGCCTTAAATATTTTTCCAGAGATGTTTCTCGGAAATAGGGGAACATAAATAAGGCAAAAGAGCTACTCTTAGTCATAAGTGACTTAAACCATGGATGTTCATTATTGTTTCAAAACAGCTGTCTCAGGGAGACTTTTTAAAATATATTGCCACTATTATATGTAATTGCTGTAATTGTATTTTGGGTTTGTAACCAAGTGAGGAGGTTTATCAACACATTCTTTTTCTCCAAACACATTGCAGTCATGATGGGTATAGTCATAAGCAAAGAAGATCAAAAGAAGAAAGGAGGAGGGAGTTCTGGAGAGAATAAGGGGGGGGAAAAAAGAATTTTCCAAGTGTGAAAAGAGCATTCTCTGTGTGGATTCCACTTCTCTGAAAATTGGATTGCTTTGTTAGGTACTTACAAAATGTGGCTATTCTCATGCATCCAATACTGAAGATTTCCACCTTAGCATAATTTATCCCTCCCATCCTCAATCTGCTTCCTATGTTGATTTATCGTTGAATTATTACCTTTTAGGTTTAATGATGTTTTTGCTGAGAAACAGTAGTAAGAATTTAATAAGGGCTCCAGGATATGGCCTGACGAAGACAGACAATGGAAGGGCTTAAAATATAATTTTGCCATTCTTCTATCCAGTATGCTGGTTTTGCTTTGCCAGTTCTCAATTTAATTTCTACTCAGTCACGGTTGTGCTCTAGGATGCCCTTCCAGGGGGCAGTTAGACTTGCAAATATGTAGTTTGACCTGACTATTAAGAATACGAAGAAATTATGAAGAAATGTCCCAGTGGTTGTAGCTATGGTCTTAAGAAACAATATCTTTGTTAACAAATTAATTAATTACTGCAAAGAACACATACTTTCTGTGTTAGATTTTGACTTCTGAAATATCTATGTGAGCAGTTCCGAAGCAGTGTCTTCCGTCAGCAAAATTGCACCAGCATTGGTTCATATGCACATTAGGCAAAAAAGGGTAAGTATCTGAAGAATCATGACATCAGGCCTGAAAATACAATGTTGGCACAGCCTTGCCAAGCAACCTTAACAAAAAGGCAAGATTTTCCACACATAAACCAGATCTGATCTCCAGTATCCTGATGAGAATCCAGAGCTACTTTTCCCAATACTAGCTAAATTAAATGTAAGAATACATTTTGCTGTAAGGTTGCCCATAATACAAAGTGGTTTTCTACAATCATCTGTTGTCCGAAACAGTCTGAAAGAGAGCTTCATTATGTTGTGACAAACTCCACAAACAATGAGAATTTTTTTTGTGATTTTTCTAGAATTTGGATGTTCATAATAAACCATTCCGAATAGGATTATCATCTGTGATTTATATTCTAATGACTTTTACTTAAATGTAAAAAACCATTAGTCATTCCTGTAGATTATAGCTCCTTTACCTCAGATCCTCATTGGTCTATGTTGTCCAGGTGTCTGAAGAAACCGTCTAATCTTCATGCCCACATGTTTCCAGAACAGCCTCTGGACACCACTGTGATGCAGTATCTGCCAAACTGCACCTCACAGTGATCATGTTTGGATAGGCAAACTCAAGGCACTGGGGTTTATGGCCAGTTCTCTCAGACGAATATAGACTAAGGAAAATCCTTATAACATTCCTGTGGTTTTGATGTGGCACGTCAGGCATGCTTTGTCTTCTCAAGCACTGTGTACATTGTACCACAAGTAACAGAGCCAGACATGAGAAGTAACCTGCTATTGATAAGACCAATGTTAGATTACTTCCAGAGGAAACAAAGGAAGTGCCACAGAAGGAGACATACTTCAAAAGTCTTGATTTTTTTTTCCTGCATCAGATGCAGTGAAGCTAACATACTAGCTCTTAGCAGAACCGATATAAGGTCTGCCTTTTTCCTCAAGAAAACAACTTTCACCGCAACCACCCTCAACTTAGTGGAAATAAAAAATATGTGACACCTTTCAGAAATAGTAACTAGGTAGGTAAAAGAACATTTTGTTTCAGATGGGTTTTTTACCATTACAAGCTCTGTGCTACGCAGTTCAGGGCCTCAAATTAGGTTTCATGAAGTTGGGTTTTGAAAGACACTAGGAATGGAAATACTGTCATGATCTCTGCTCATTATAAAGGGAAATGTTTTGCATTTGAACATTCCCTTCCAGTGTTGTGAGTCCAGCTGACACACAAGGAGTGCCTGAGAACAAGAGTGTGAACCTAGCCAAAAAACAGCTATAAAACCAAGTAATATGGACTACTATGTTTTCCATTTCTATTTAACTCAAGTGGAAGGTAATAATAAGAAAATTGAATTAAAAAATGTTTGGGACCCAACTGTGTTTGGCGTTTGTGCTTCGTTGTAGAGGCATAGACTAAATTGTAACTTCCCCAAAATCTTCAGAGAGACCACAGTCACTCCATAGAAGTTTATGAAACAATTTTCATGCTGGAGGCTAGAGGCCGGAAATATGCACTTTAGGATGCATATGATCTTGTTTGTCATAGCTCTGTGTAGGCTTTTTATATTAGAGTGACTTGGCTCCTGGAGAAGGAACCTATGTAGGGCCACACCAGGTGGATGGTTATCCCTTCGGCTGCTCCTGGCACCTGTGCCTGATGAGCTCCAAGCTCTGATAGAGATGGTCTAAAATGGCACCACCACATTGAAACCTGTAGCTTCACTTCCTCACAGCTTTTTGTACTTTTATTTGGGTGCCTAGGAACCAAGACACTAATAAAAAGGGTCTGCAATGGTGCTTCAATTACTGCACAGAGACTGAAACACCTGTGTTCTTTTCTGCTCTTCACCTTAACAAGATTCATTTGGAAGGAAAAACATGGAAGCCAGAAATATCTCCCAAATAGTTACGAAGATCCAAGGACTTATTAATAGAACTGGCTCGCTTTCTTGCCTCAAATATTCTTTCTATCAGAAAGTGGAATTTTGTTGATAAGAATCTGTTTTTTTTCATGGGAAAATGGTCAACTGAAAAATTTGTATAAGAAAAATATGAGGAAAATACATTTAATTCCAACATAAAATCCATGTCTTACATTTCCATTAGAAATGCCTTACCTTCTCTATTAGAAAAGAAAGGAAGTGTAATGTTCCCTGAAAAAAGAAAAATATTTCTCATTACTAGAGATGTAGAGATTTTTTCCCCCACTGTAAGTAAATGAATACTATGTTGACAAGCTCCCTATAAACATATATCCTTTTCCTATTTCCACTGTCACACAAAAGTATTTGGACTGACAGCTCTTTATTCTGCAAAGGACTCAACAATAGTCTCAAATACATTTCTGAAATGCCAAAAAGACAAAATGTAACCACATCCTCTTGAATATCTCTGGGTAGTAATGACACCGCAATACTTTGAGAGGATGTGTCCCAGTTAATTAACCTCTGTGACCAGCTTCCTTTTGTTTGGTGCCAGTTGCCTTATGGAACCTCTAAACTCTTCCCTGACCATGGGTGGAGAATTTGCTATGTATGCTGCCATTATTTATCTAAAAGGTAATCTCAATATTTTTCAAAAAGATTCTTTCAGATCCTACTCATTAATAAAATGCGTCTTTCAGACATCAGGTTCAAAATAATAATCTATTGACAGTGAAATGTAATACATTTTGCTGATGTAGGTGAAGCAGAATGGTCAATATAAGAATAAATCTGATTTTTTTTTTCCCCAAAGTCCAAACTGTATCAACTGTTTTTCAAGAAAATAGATACATAATAATGGTGTGCCACCAGAGATTTTCTTAGAGGGTTTTTAAAGTCATTGGTATTTTTACTTGTCCCATTCCTCACTAACTGGAGATTTATCTTTAGACTGGTGTTCTGTCAGTCTTGTCCCCATCTCAGCCAAAATGCAAAAAAATGGGTAAGACACATGAGAGCAAACCTGTTTGAGCCATAGGGCCTGATCTCCTCCCTGTTGGAGTCAGAGAGAGCCTGTTAATTGATTTCAAAGGGAGCTGGATGAAATCCCAGTGTCAGGTATAACTGTTTAGAGAGTTTTTGGGGGATAGGATCCGGATAAGGAGCTAAACACTTGATTCATTATCTGAACCCAACTGAATTGCCAATGCAGAAGGTTCATCCATCATTTCTTTCTGCTTTCCAAGTTCAGAGTTCAGGGATTTATCTGCTCCTCTTTCATCAGTGAATCACATTACTAACATGATTATTTAAAGCAACGCAGAGCTCTCCCCAGTGCTTTTAGTGAAGTTGCTTGCAATACGGTAGATAGAGGATACTCTTGAAGGAACACCGAGCACATCTAACATTAAAGGATCCACTGACTCTTTTCCTCTGGTTTGGCTGAACAGAGTCTGTGCTGTCTAATATCACCTTGGCAGTCTTGGCTGGGTATTTAAGCAAGGGACTTCAGACAATCCCTAGTCCGAATCCCTTGGAGTCTGGAAAAGTTCAGTCCAGTAACTCATAAGTATTTACTCCAGGTTTATACACAAGAGCTTTCCTAACAGTTGGAATTTTGAACTCTTGCCCCGTTTTTAGTAGTTAGATAGGAAGGACTATGTTTAAATGACACACCTTAAATTGCATTTTCAGTGAAGTATTTGTAGTTTGTACATGTATGTTCTGCTAGTGATCCAACATTTCAGGAAGCTTTATATGGTTGAAGCAGTTTAGGTCACCTTTAACCACAACTGTATAACATACAAGGATGCTGTTTCAGCTTCAGAGCTCAAGGGTCTTCATGGACCAGGGACCCTGGAGTCTTTGGAGTTGGACAAACCAACAATCAAGTGAGGCCACAGTACCCAGCTCCTGACACCCCACTTTCAAAGCATCTGTGGGTGCTCTCACACTGTAATTTCCTCCTCCATAATCTGACAATGACAGTGTAGCCACGGGACATTTTCTCTCTTTTCTTTCCCTGTTCTTGATGCCTCTTTCAGCTTTAAGGCTGCTACACAGTTGTTAGAAGTCTGGCTTCAATGGTCTGAAGGGAGACAGATACTGATAAATTTCCTTTTGATCTCTGCACTGCAAAACCACTCAGTCAGAAAAAAATAGAGGGGTCTGTGTGCGTAGGGGTTGGAGGACGTGAAAGGCAAAATGCACCCTCTCATGCCAGAGCAAGTATAACTCCCACTTCACATTAGATCTGAAAGAGGAATATAAAGAGTTTTGTATACATTTTGCAAATGAAGACAATGCACTGTAAGAAAATGAAGCCAATGAGTAAAATGGGGGTAATGATACTGATCTCCTTTCTAAAGTGCTCTGAGATCAGTTGATGAAAAGAACTGTACAAGAGCTAGGTATTATTATAGTTAGATCATTGCAATTGCTTTTCTCAAAAACCTTATCTTTTTGTTACATATTCATCAGGATCAGTGTTGAAAGGTTACAGTTTATAACAACTACTTTGTTATCCTATAAATGAGACTGAAAAAGAACTTTTGTTTTCACAGGGCTCCAGAAATTTGTGCGTATCATTTGAGGATGTACATATACGTCTGCAGCAGGTGTCTTCCACTCAACTTTCTGTATCTGCCCTGATCTAAGGCTGAATGTGCCAGCGATCTGAACACTGTCATCTGAAGAATACAATATTTAAAATACAAAATGTTAACCTTGATTATGCATACACAATGAGGCATGAGCTTGGTCAGCACAAGTCATGGACAATCCAGGAGCCACACAACTGAATTAGGGAGCACTATTCCCAAAACACTATGGGACACTATGTTGCACTAACACAGCTAACCAGCTTTCTGGCTAAAGCAGACTTGTGGCAGCCATCTCAGAAGCAGGACAAGGCACACTCATGTCTGTTGTGTCTGTGAGGGTGTATTCATATGTTCCTTTACTCAATGAATCTCAGCATTGGTACAACTGAGTCAAATTACTGCCACTCGGAGACAGATTATTGCATACGGAGTGTGTGCAGCAGAATATGTAAACAGATTCAGAACTGGATGTGCAAAGAAAAAAATAAGTCAAGTGAAAAGTATTTTTTCTGACAGAAATACATTATGCATTCTTTAGCATATCATTCCATATTACACTTATAAAATAGCAGGTAGTTATAGTGTGCCAATAAAAAGAGACAGCAAAATACTAGCTATGGAGAGTGTGGGTCTTGCACATAGAATCATAGAATCACAGAATCATTTAGGTTGGAGAGGACCTTTAAGACCACTGAGTTCAACCATTGGGTAAGCTGCCTTCTTTTGGTGAAGAAATTTTTCCTAATGTCCAATCTAAACCTCCCCTGGCACAATTTGAGGCTGTTTCCTCTTTTCCAGTCACTTGTTACATGGGAGAAGAAATCAACCTCCACCTCTCTGCACCCTCCTTTCAGGTAGCTGTAGAGAGCGATAAGGTCCCCTCTCATACTCCTCCAGGCTGAATAACCTCAGTTCCCCCAGCCTCTCCTCATAAAACTTACTCTCCAGACCCCTTACCAACTTTGTTGCCCTTCTCTGGACCCATTCCAGCACCTCAATGTCTTTTTTTGTGGTAAGGGACCCAAAACATGCCAAGATTCTGACTGGATTTCTGATAGTCTCAGAAAGAGAGCAGAGTGAGTGCTAGTAAAGGACTTTCTACAAAATTTCTCTATCTTACTGTATGGAAAAAAATTTTTTTACAGCTTTAAAATTGAGATATCTCAATGTCTCAGTGTAAATGTCGCCTTTCCAGTCATCCATGAAAAATCCTTTATGTTTTTAAGGCAAACAGTTTTTCCAGAGATTTACAATGCCAAAATTCAAAAGTAGTTTTATTATCTGTCGGGATTTTACAGAGTTTAATAGATGCGTTATTGGGACAGGGATGAACTTGCTATTTGTTTATAATAGTTGTAATAGATCATCCAGCCCCTCCATATGGGCAAGAAGCAATTTCCAGACTCAAAACACAAATCCAAATAAAAAATGTGTAGCAGTTTTGCTTAGCTTGCCCATACATAGCTATACGTGTGCGTAGAAGACTTCAAATTGAGAAGTGGAGCAAAGCTTGGGCATAGATTGAATACATAAAAAGAAACAATGCCAGTATATGCTCTAGGAGAAGTCTATGAAGACTGGAGGATGTATTATTTCTGGTAGCTTGGATCCTGATGGTTCCAAACAAGCAGGAATTTCTTTCTTGGAAATAAACTTTCTCGGAAATAAACTTTCTCAGAAATAACCAGAAATAACCATCAAAGAAAAACTACCCCAACAATTTCTTCATCCAATGGGAATAACCTATGAGATCTCAAAATATGGCTTATTGCTCAGATCAAAAAGGGCAACCATATGTTTCTCACTATCTTTAATTACAAAGAAGAGTAAATTACTGAAAAAGGCCTTAAATTCAAACAATTCCAATAAAAGTAGGAGTCTGGTTTATTAACAATTATGTGCATTTAGATACAGCTGTAATTCAGTTAAGCCTTTAAGGTATGGCTGTTATTACTGAAATGAAGTGGTGCCTTAGTCATGCACTGAGACCCCACCATGGGAAGAGTTCTATGAAAAAAGGAGAAAAAACACGGTCTTGCCTCAAAAATAATCTAAAGACTAGACAAAGGAACAGATTCAGACAAATGAGTACAAGGAAGCTATGCAATATTTGATTAATTTAGTAAAAGTAGTGATGAGCAAAGGTCAAAGTAATCTAGCAATTGTCTCATTATCTACAGCCAACAAGGAACGAGAAGACTGTGAAGAAGCCGTGTCATGTCAATGTTTGTGGATAGTTTGTCCTAAGCATAATGGACAAAGCAGACAAAGGAATGAAGGTATGTGTTTTAAAATTTATTATGTGAGTATAAACTGCAGAGAGTGCCATTATGTTCCTGTTAATATTTGTAAGTCAATATTTGAAAATGAATGAGAGATACTAAGCAGGATGGGGGTATGTGGTCTAAAGGTTTGAAAAGACTTTGGCAATAATCATTTCAGTAGAGTGCAAGTGTCAGCTGGAAGTTGTTCTATGATGGAATCAGAGGAGAAAAACCTTTTATTTAAGTGAACTTATGAAGTAAAAAGTAGACAGGGCAATTGCTGGAGAGACAAGAGTGGGTAGATGACTGTGGGATAGACTGATGCAGGATTGTCCTGAAAGGGGCAAGGAAGAATAAGGGATAAAATGGAAAAAGGTAATCACGTGACAGTATGGGGCTACTGGAAAAAGTAGAGTTCTGAGAAGGAGAGCTCCAGCATAGTATTTTTGCCTCAAGGGAAAAGGAGAGAAAGCGAGTGGAGAAGAGAAAGCAAGACAAAGCAGAAGCCTTTGCCATTTACTCTCCAAAGATGTCGGTGAGATGCCATCCAAGGAGAGAGATAAGTGGATACAGGAGGATGGAAAGCTTAGAGTGAGTCAGAGATGTGGAAAAATTTGCTGGGATTAAGTATGCTTACTCTGAAGAACATTACTCAGGGAAATGGGAAAGCTGGAGGAGAAAAAGTATCTATGGTGCAGGAAGGCCACCAAGTCATACTGTGCTCTGCAAGACCAGGAAAAGAAGAAAGGAGTAAGGGGAGTGAGTTAGAGTTATGCTGTCAGAGAAGGGATAAAAACAAGATGAAGAGCGGAGGACAATGAATCACAGAGGCAGGAATTATCTGATCAGTGAGGAAAGGAAACAGTGCGTGAGGCAGAGATCTGGTTTCCTGCAACTTTGCTCCTCAGGCTTACAGATTGTTCTGGCCTCAGCTCAAGAATCAGTTCATTTTTGTGAAGCTAACCACACAGTCTTATCATGCAATCAGTTGGACCTTTAATTATTTTTCCTTGAACATCAGCTCTCAGGCATGATTTCTGTAGCACCTATAAGAGGACAAATTTAAAGAACAATAGTTTGGTAAATGGCCATCTGTTGCTGTTTGCCTAGTCCAAAAATGTCTCAAGTAATACAGTTAAACTTAAATTTGGAAGCAAAATTCTTTCTTACATCAAAACTATAGAAACACAACAGAGAAAACACGCTTTAATAATAAACAGAAAATGAAAACCACTTGAAAAACATGTATGTGTTTTATTAGGGACTAAAATCAATGGTATGTTGCAATTTAGTTATGGGGGCTGATTTAGTATCATGTTATGTACCAGTTACATAGACATATGCTACAGGCTTAGTCATAAAAGTGTGGAATGCACCACTAACAAATTCAATTTTTTGCCCTTAACTACTCACAAAACTCCTCTTCTTCTAAAGGGAAACCACACATCATCTCTTATAAAGAGCTCAGTCAAAAGGAAAGCCAAAATACAGACAGTCCTTAACGGCCCACTGGACCCTCACTAAAACTATACTTTTGGGGAAAAACAAAGAAAAGGAAAAAGAGGAAAGTCCCCCCCTATTCTTAGAAGAAACTGCTGTTCTTAACAGAGTTCAAATATTGCAATGAGATACCCATGTCACTTGGAAAAGCTGAATGTGTTAAGCGTCCAAGAAAACGCTGACAGATACTTTTTCTGTCATTCTGGTTAAAGAAGTGAAGTGCATTGCTGGCTCAATAATACATTAAGGATTTCCCTCTTTAGCTTTGCATTGGAAATTATATTTTCAAGTAATCTGTTTTTTAGGGCAGACAGCTGAAGAAACAGGCCTTACTTTGGAATGCAGTGTCACTAATGCCAAGAAAATGAAAGCATCGAAATTTTCACAGATACGTGCCTGAGTGCCTAGCCTTGGCCCGCAGCCATGGCTATCTTTCAGCTGCCACCCTGCCTCACGGGAATTGGAGTTTGAGTGACTTGAGCCTGATTCTCCTTCACTGGCTGAACTTCTGATATAAATGGTCTTGAATACTTCATATCAGACAGTTCCTATGATACTTTGTGCAGCAAACCAGAAGGGAAATGTGAACCTGACCAGGGAACCCTGACTTTAGAGAAGAATAAGACCTCTGAATTTGAAGCATTATGGCAAATGTATGCTAACACCAAATTGATCCCAAAACAAATAATGTGGCTAGAAGAGACCTCCTAGGTGTCCAAACACTGTCCAAGCAGCATTTCATATACAGGCACTGCATATCTTACCATACTTCAAGCATGATCAAAACCTTTCACAGAAACAAACTCTTAATTCTACAGTGACTGCACAGTGACCACAGGCTCTGTCTTTCCCCATAGACCACCTTTTTCTGTGGAAGAAACCAAGCTGTAAGTTTATGAGCAGTGTGTGAAAGAAGAATGACATTTATTTTGCTTTAAAGTGTATTTGTAAGATAGAAATCTAATGGCTATGAAAAATAAATTGCACAGGAAGGGGTCACCATGGAAACTACAGTCATCTAACCACTGCTGACTTTTGGTGGAAACTAAGTAATCCAGAGCTACCCAGGCATTTAAAAGTCTATGATGTTATCAGCTATTACAAGTTTACACTGAGATTGGCCTACACACTTCGGCTAATTCAGACCCTTGCTGTGCAAAGATCTGTACTGGCCAAGGAAATGTCAAATCTGCTCTCCTTACTTATTTACGAAAACTAAAATTATTTTAGCAAAGGTTTGCGCCAACACAACTATATCAATCTGTAAATATTTTAAATATGTTTAGTGGATTCCTTATGTAGGTAGGGTAGTATACTTACTCAAATTCATTTACATTCAGATTTCCTCAAATACATATAGGTGGTATGTCTGAAGGTGTTTACAAGCCATGCTTACTTGGATGTGGATAACATGGACACCTCTCCTGGGAGTGTAACTTCTGCTGAGGCAAGGTAGCACAAATTAGAGCACAAGGAGAACCAAACTTAGAATATTTAGACTCAACTTATACTAGTGTGTGAGATGTGCTAACAGGACAGTGTAACTAAAGCATACCTAGCTTTTCCTTAGGCAAAAAGTACGAACTTAATCTCACAGGAAGGATGTAAGTCAGCTCACAACATGCAGAATCTATGGGGAAAGAACTAACACAGGTTGTTAAAATTGCCTTATAAACTTGGTATTGCTATTTCTTATTTAGGTGAGGGAAGGTATCCCCCTAAACACTAAAAATATTTGGCAAGCCCTTGTGAAGAAGTTGGTATGTGATCTGTGTGGCATTTGCTCCTTTAAAAATGCCAGTATTATTACCCTCTTCTTGATGTGTTTATGTTTTGTTCTGGGCTTTGTCCTTGAAATAATCATGTTTCAGAGAATACTAGAAGTAATATAACAGCAACAAAAAATTATGGTCAGTCTTTTTTTAAAGGCTTAAATAAACATGTTCCAGTGAAAGCCAGTTTCATGCATTTCAGAAGTTTATTGAGCTTAGGGGACTGCTCAAGTCAGGCTTGCCATTTAATTTGGTGTTTGGATGCTGAAATCATGGAATCCACTTACAGGTTTTCCTTAAGCAGTGTCATGGTTTAACCCCAGCCAGCAACTAGGACTACACAACTTCTCACTCACTCCCCCCAGTTGGGATGAGGCAGAGAATTGGAAGAGTAAAAGTGAGAAAAAACTTGTGGGTTGAGATCAAGATGGTTTACTAGGTAGTGCAAAAGCCAAGCACACAAGCAAAGCAAACCAAGGAATTCATTCACTGCTTCTCATGGGCAGGCAGGTGTTCAGCCATTTCCAGGAAAGCAGGGCTCCATCACTTGTAATAGTTACTTGGGAAGACAAACACCAGCACTCCGAACATCCTCCCTTTCCTTCTACCCCCAGCTTTACATACTGAGCACGTCACAGGGTATGGAATATCCTTTTGGTCAGTTGGGGTCAGCTGTCCCAGCTTTGTCCCCTCCCAGCTTACTCACTGGTGGGGCAGTATGAGGAGCAGAAAAGACCTTCACTGCTTAGCAACAACCCAAAATGTCCATATTTTACCAACACTATTCTCATCCTAAATCCAAAACATAGCACTATGCACATATACAGCTGCTACTAAGAAAGTCAGCTCTATCTCAGATGAAGCCATGACATGCAGCTTTTAGCCAGACTCTAACAAGCACTTTGTGTGGTGACAGCAGAGCTGAATCCTGGAGTATCTGGCCTTTCTGCTCTTCAGTGCTTTCACTGCCAGTTTCTGTGACATTAGTTACGAGTAAGAGCAATAAGGAAAGACATTTCTTATCTCACAGCAGAAAAAGATGAGAGAACCAGTAGTTAGGATCTAAATCTTGTTATGAGAAAACTCATGTAATGTTTTGCTTGAAATGCAAAGGACTTGAATCTAAAGCAGTAGAGAACATGTCCTCTGGCTCAAAGAACACCTACTGTGCACAGTCTCCCTTCTCTCTGCTGGTGGGAAGAGGAAGAATCACAAAAGCACTCTCTACCTTCTATCAGACAATATCAAAACACCTACACTAACAATTTAATTTAACTTAACTGGCTTTTTCTGAGGCAGCATGAGCATAATTCTTTTCTCCAGCAGAGCTCTGGGGCAATAGTCCACAGCTAAAAGGAGTACTAGCATTTTCAGCTTGTCCTATTGTAGCCATGCCCTGCCTCAGGCTTCAAAATCCCCTGTGAATTACTCCACCATCTGCTTCTTTTGAGGTGGATCTTCTGTCTTTTTCATAGAAGCTGTTTAAATAAAATAGAAAAACGCAAACAAACAACAAAAAAAAACCCCTCCTAGATCTAAATCCTAAACCTTATTCTCTCATATTCAAAATACTGACTACTCTCACATGGGCTACCCTCCTCTTATTTTGGACCAGAATTGCACCTTCATTAGAACTGGTGCAAATATCCCACAGAGAAGTTCTGATTTTGACTAACTGACACTGATTGGAAATGACATGACAGGAAATCCCTGATGAACTGTAGGTGCCACGTTTGCTTCACAGGCACTGAGGATTCATAATGATTCAAAAGCAGACGAGCTCTGGACCAGGCTGCCTCCAGGAATTGCCAGATGATAATTTTTCAAATTACTCTTCTAACAAGAAAAGGAGCCGAAGCCCACACATTCTCAGTGCATCTTTTACGAAATGAACCCAGTGGTAAACAAGTTACAATGACTTAATAAGATATAAAATTCCCGAATTATCTTAAATGGAATTTTTAGTGCCAAGATGAGGTGCACTATTGGTCCTATAAAATCCATACAATAATTAGGACTTACTTTGTGTAAACAACCATAAAAACCTAAGGCGATGAACAGCAATGTTAACTAGAGAGTGAGTTTGGAGTTTGGGAATCAGAATACTGAAATGGGAAGAGTTTTATATTAGCAATGTAAGAGAAGAATCAAGCACTGCAAAGCTTTCCAAACCTAAACCAATCTTTTCTGGACCTCATATTGTTACTGGATTACCTATAGCAAAGGAATATTAAAACCAGTTTTCACTGTGCAGAATACTATGCTCCCAAATCAGGGTGTTAATGCACCTGTGCAAGACAGGAGGCTAATATATCATACAATCTGTTTCATATATTAATATTTAGCCACAAATGAGACAGCTAGATTGCTTTCCTACTCTTTTCTATGAACTTTCTTTTATAATCTGTTCAGTGTAACTTGGAAAGAAATTTGTATGGTTAACTCAAGTGTTAAAAGTTGGATGGATTTGAACAAGACTCTTTATAATTATGATCTCTATTAGTAGTTTTTGAAAAAGCAATAATTCCCCCAATACTTCTGGCAGAGAAATGAAAAGAAAGAAAAGATAGTATCAAATTAAAGTGAAATTGACTTTGTAACTTCTGATCACTATTCCGAGAAATTGAACACATGGGTATCTAACTTTCAAAGATTCAACATATCAGTTACACTAACGTCTTCTAATATTTTAGTAATAATGTATGCGTAAATAAGCACCATAGTAAAATAAGTTTTTATTTTAAAACACTGATGAACACTTTGACATCTGAGGTCCCACAATGATTGATATGGTTTTGCTTATGTTTCATGCCAAAGAGAATTTGTTAGCTGTTGCCGTGTTTTTTTGCATCTGGATTTTATGATGTTTGGCTTTGTAATGGCTGTCTGTAGAACTGATTCCAGTACTTGAGATTCTGGCTACATGTAATTAGCTTAAATGCCTAGAAGATGAAAGTTTATTTGCTTTATACTGGATTAAAGTGTAAGTAGCAAAGGTAGCATGAACAGACTGTGTAAGTTACCTCCAGCTATTTGAGTTCCAAAGATCTACATACCAGTAAAGGACAGCGGTGGCCAGGAAGTCTAGGGATGTTTTAATTTATTAAATTTGCTATAAGAAAACATCAAATATGTTCATGGACTAAAAAGGTTAAGTGAAACCACAACTTGCGTAACATTTTGTCTGATCCTATTTTTTCTCAGAAATGTTAGTACATATGCATGTGTGCATATATACATATATAGGCACTACTGCTTGCAGCTTGAACAACATTTGTGGGTACATAACCGTGCTGCTAGGTTTTTCTCACCTCTTGCACTGAAGAAGATAGCAGTTATTCTCACAGTCATAAATGCTAAAGGATTAGAGGAGGGAAATGTACAGGTGATTATTAGCATTAAATTCCACTGTCTCAGCAATGGTTAATTGGAATCATTAGTGCAGGAAGGCAGATATCACAAAACTAATTATTAAGGCCCACTCCCTGGCAACTTAATTTTGCTTTTTATGAATCCTATGTTAAAGTGCAATTGTAGCTGACTAAAACTAATATTAAAATTAAGTCAGAATACTAAAGCAGCTCCACATGGGCTAGATCACTGTTGATTACTAGATGCAGAAAATATACAATAAGATAAAATTCCGGCCTTGTAGGCAGAGGCTACTGGCAGATGGAACACTTATCTTTTCAAGAGATAAGTGTGAATGCTTGGGTGTTATTCTTTATTTACAAAAGCAAATTGGATCAGTTTCAACACTCCTGTATTCATGGAAAACACTGTTATCTGGTAATTTCTTTCACTTCTCTTTAGTGTTATTAAATATTGGCTTATTTATATCTTTTGGGTTTTCTTTCTCTACATTTTGATATTGAAATAACCTGGAACTTTTGGACTGTACACAATGATAAGTGATGTGACTGCCAGAACTCCCTGATTTGATCGCTTTCTGAACCCCTATCGAGACTTCTTTTTTTTTTTTTTTTTCCATTGAGGTAGGCAGCTGATATTGCTCAAGAGCAGGACTTTGCTTCTTTTGACTCAGTTCTGCTATTTGTTTCTTTTCCTGGAACTGAAGGCATGTAAAAATGCATAGACACAGATATATACACTGATTTAATGTCCAGCTTTCCTGAAGGGAAGCATTTTTACAAATTGCACATTTCAATTTTGGAGGAATGAGATGGAAAAAATCTAGGCAAGGCTATATTTATGATGCAAATCAAAAGATAAACTTGTTATCTTTTAAATCTGAATGAATTACTAGAATATACTTTTTATCAAAACCAATGATATTTTGAGTTAGATTCTAAGAAAATAATCCAAATAAAAAATGTAAACATTTCATTAAGATACATTGAAGTGTATTTTTGTACACCTTAATTTTAGTGGAATTTGTGTGTGTGTGTGCGCCTGATTAAGAATATGAAAGCATCAGTCCTTTTGGCTTCTTGTGTGGCATTGGTAAATTTCCTCTTCTTTGAAACACTTAGAGTACATCTATAGCAGTAAATAAAACAGACCTCAAACTGTTTTTTGACCCTATGGGTAAGTGGTATGACACAGCTCACATCTTTATGGCAGAATCCTTGTATTAGAATCAGGAGACCAAATCCAAACTGACTATTGATAATAATGGTCATTGCCCTAGTTGCAGTTAGGAAGATCTATTTTTTGGCACAGGCCAAAACTGTTTTGGGGATTATGTCAATAATTTAACATGATAGTTGATCGTGTTTCTGCAGCCTGGGTCTGTGTTTGATTCACAAACACAGACATAGTTCCATAGTTTTCATTGTAAAAAGGACGGATGCTAACATATTTGTCAATCCTCTGCACTCTATGGATTTGATGGAACGAGTCCAGCGGAGG
>VXBW01008241.1:0-13320 GCA_013400375.1 Thinocorus orbignyianus
AAAAAAAAAAAAAAACGACTTAAAATATCTTCCCCTAATCTTTCTTTCTTCCCAGGGTCAGCTTCGCTCCTGATTTCTCTGCCTCCTTTCCCTAGTGCAGCACAGGAGGAGGCAATGGGTATCATGGTCAGTTCATCACATTTTGTCTCTGCTGCTCCTCCCTCCTTACATTTTTCCTCTGCTCCGGAGCTGAGAACACAAGCAAGTGGGTTTCTCAGCAACTTCACAATTCAAATTCTAAACTACGTGATTTCAATAATTAACTGATTTCTAACCAGCTGTAGGACTACCACAAAATTTTCTCCTCTGTGTCCTTTGATATGAATCTCTTCCTCTTTTCAAACTTAAACATAGCAATTGCTTGAAATGTTTCATGGAGTACTTAGAATGAGCATAGAGTTCAGTTTTTTAGAACTTTTTACATCTTGTTATAAAATAAACAAAGCATTTTTTTTTAAGTATTCGAAGTTAATTTTTAAAGACATGTAAATGTTATTATTCATTATTTCATAAGCAAAATCGTTAAGCATTTTTATACTTCTTGTAGAGTTACGAATCAAAGAACAATATTTAACAGAAACCATACATGAAATACATATTTATAAAATAGAATGGAGGAAACCACCATTTGTTTTAGAAGCCTTTTATAAATAGTAGTGGAATGGTCCTGATACACTTCGATATTATGAGCTTGGGAATAATACACAGTATAATGAGAAAATACATAGTATAATGAGAAGCAAACAGTGCAAGGAAGTTTCTGCCTTCTCAGTGGTGACCATTCATGACTGAATCATTATGCAAAGCATGTAACAGATGAAGAAACAAATTAAAAACAGAAGCAGAAAACCTACTAGAATGAGTTCTTTGCAATGAGTTCAGTACCAGGAATAGTTGAGTGGAAATCAACTAGATGAGTTAAAATAAAAGGAATGGCTTTGTGTGCAGAACAAATATATTTCAGAACAACTCAGTTTGAGACTGAAATAAAAAAAATAAAAGTATTATTTTCTACTCAAATGATATAGATTAAAGAAGCACATGATATAGCAACTCAAAATAGAGTAACTTTAACTATGATATTTGAGCTTATTCTAAAGAATACTAGCAATATTTAAGTTAAAGTACCATGATGGCATTACATAGATTCTACTTCATATGATCAGTATGTTATTAAATAGTCAAGCAGGTACCCAACTGAATATTGCCACAATGAAATCAGAAATTGGTTCTGGGTGGGAAAGAAAGATTTGTGGGAGAATGGTATTGTTGAAGTAAAATTTAGGTCCCTCTCTTCCTCAGATCTTTGACTTTCTGATGAATTTTTGATTCCTATATATACTCACCCTCCATACCTCAATTAGGCTTCAGGCAACAAAATATAAATTAGTAAAGCCTGAGAGGAGCTGGGCTTCCTTCAGCTATGTGACTAAAGATCTAATTCATATAAATTTTCATGGTAACCACACTTGACCACTAAGCTCCTTTTGGCTTTTATTGAGACCGAAGAACAATCTGAGCCTTTTCCTGCATCTCCACTTTTTCTCAAAACTCTTTAATATCCTCTCCCTTTCTTTTTACCTTTGATGCCTAGTATAAACACTGAAGCCGTGTCAGAATTTACTAGTTTTCTGTTTACAGGAAGGTGGGTAGATTGAAGATGTAAAATATTTCAGAAAGAGGTAAAAGCTGGGATAAGGCAATGACGTTTCAGACTACTGACAATGAAGACTGACTACATAGTATGAATAGTAACTCAAGGAGAAATTTTAATTCAGTAAAAAGGTTTTTAAAGTGTCTTAAACATATAGGTTGCCTGAAGGAGTGGTACATCATCTAAACCTTAGTACCACTCGTATCATCCTAAAATATTCTATGAAACACAGAGAAGGTTATAGTAACATGCAACCTAAGGAGGAGGAGTAAATCACTTTTCTTTCCTCGGTGTCATCACCACGATTGTTCTAGTTCTTCAATTTTTTTACAAAATGTTATTTACATTCAATAAAATGGTGTCTACTTATTTTAATGGTTTGTGGATCACACTACACTTCCCAAGTTGCAATGGTAGATGAAAACATAAGAAAATTGCAAAATTAACATCCAGAGGTTGGGATAGCTTTTTGGGTTTTTTTTGTATTTCTTTCCTTATTAAATTACCATAGAGTTAACATAGTTTGTTGCTTGGCATAACTTCTTCCAGAAGAAGTACTGCTTCTGTAAGTATTTCAATAGCAAATGTTATTTGCTGTTCTGCATTCCATGTCCAGACTCAGAAGGAACTTCGACCTTATGGCATTTTCAGAACAATACTGCGAAGTCCACATTTGGAACAAAATGGAAAGTCTCAGATACTTATTTAGGTATGTAAAGTTCATCGTCTCTTTGCATTTTTATAGAAAAATAGTTCACATCTGACTTCAGCTGTGTTGGTAAAATGCATGAAAACCAACCAAGTGTCATTCTCTGAGGTATATAAATGCTCAAATTCCTAGTCTGAAGGACATTGACCTGGGTGTCATGGCACAAATATCATTTCAATCTGAACACCAAATTAAAGATAGTTCTTTCATTAACCTGTAAGCTAAAAACTTGTCCAATGAAAGAAGATTAATGCATTTGCCTTGAGGAAAGTATTCTCTGAATATTAATTTTGTTATTTACTTTCTTCTTTCCTTTAAAAGTCTGCAGGGACACCTTGTGGATTTTAATCTCTCTTACCTGAACTGTTTGATAATGGAATGAATTACAATGTAATCTTCCCAGTGAACTCATAGAGAAAGAATCTAAATTATTACAAAACAGGGAAATAAGGGCTACACAGTTGGTTTTCTGTCATATGTTTTTGTAAACCAGTATCACATATTAAAAGCTGAAAGGTTAGAAAAAAAGAAAGTTGGAATCTAAATGTAGAATTCAGTTGAAGAAAGGGAAAGTTATTGTTTTAGTTTAACAATAGGCCAAACAAAACCTTGAAGAGTATTTACCAAGCCATCAGATTTATTCTGTGTGATGAATGAGATGGATTTGAACTGTAGTTTAGGTTTGTCAGGGAACAACAAGGTATTAAGAAACTGAGGAGTACAACAGAGTCTTCATTTTCCTATGGATAACTAATCTTCAGAAAATATTTTTTTATTTTTTTTTTTAATGTAAGTCATTTGTGTGGTTGAGTGGTTGGTTTCAGCTACTGATGTCTACCATTTCTCTCTGACTATCCCCACCTGGAGACAGAAGACATGAGAAAAAACTCACTTGGGACAAGGTAAATCACACAAAACACATAACAGAAATGACAGAAATTAGATAAGAACCTGGAATCCATCTCCAGCTTTGTTTCTTTTCCTAAGGACACAGAAGTAAAAAAATAACAAGAAAACATTTCTGTGTGTATACTTTATATTAATTCACAAACACACTCTAAATCTCAGAGCTAATAGAATGCCAAAATGGCAAAAACAGCATCCCAGAACTCATCAATATATATTTCATGTATCTATGGTGGCTGGTACACATGCTTTTAAATTAACATCTCCTCTAAATGATCTGTCAGTACTGTGTTATTTTTCTTCCCAATGAATATCCAGAGACATACTTATGAACTTATATAATAAATATTTTCAACTGCTTTTTATTATTTTATGCTTGGTAAAACTAATAAATATTAGAACTGTTGCCTTCCAGAGCATGAAAATGTTTTATTTCATATATAACATTTTCATTGATAGATTGTAGTCACTATACAGGGTAAACTCATTCACATTAGGTCTAGATGAACTTTTCGGCCAAGAGCAACATATATCACCCCATTTTGTGATGTATACTTCTGTGGTTACAAAATAAATGGTGACCACAACCTAGCATATCTTCCTAACGGAAAAGGGGGGTTTCCTGATCAACCAGGTTAATGTGTGATAATTAACATATTATAAAAACCTAGTGAAAACAAAACACCTAATTAATAGCAGGTTCATTCCACTGACTGACAGTTTATTTTCCAAAAACGAGACAGGAAACTGAAATTCAAAGTTTTGTTCAATGCTGAAAACCTAAAACTCACAGAATCCCTGCTTTATCTGGTACTTTGTTAGTTGTCCTATTTCTTCAAGCTATTTCCTTCTGTATTCCAAAAGCTTCAAAACACAAATCTTTCTCTTAGTGCATAACATCTCTCCTTCTCTCTTCTCTCTCTCTCCCTGCCCCCACAATTTCCTGTCTCTCCCCCCTGACTTCCAACTAAAATACCTTTTTTCTCACAGGTGTCAACTACCACTTCTTTCAAAGAAGACCCAATCTATGCACATTATACTAAGCTGATAAGTTATTCTCAATTTGCATTTAGACAAAAATAAAGAATTGCATACCCAAATTTTAGCAAATTCTTCCCAGTTATAACTATTGGTCCAGTAAATTATACTATTTTTTCCCACTACTTGGTCTGTCTTCTGTTGTTAGACCAAAATAATTTTAACAGAATATCAGAGTATTTTTCATTAGGTCCAGCAGCGTTTCCAAGTGTCAGTACTGGTAAGAAGATATTCCTCCATTTCCATACATTAAATAATCTAATTAGAGTATTGTCTAACCAGGTTTCAGAGAAGTATGCTGAAGTATGATAGTGAAATTAACATTTATGGTAGTTGGCTTATACAGATATTCATAATAAATAAAAAACTTCTGATCCCTGCCATTTTCAAAGAGATCTTCCTGTCTGTAAAGGTAAATTTTCCCTCAGACCTTTTTAGACACTTCGATGAAAAGTGGCATAGAGATTTTCCTATTACTAATTTTATAAATGCCAGTATACACACAAAATAAAATATTGAAATTTGATGTTTGATTTAAGATACTGAAAAAATCCATATATTATATCAAAAGGTTAAACACAGAGTGCTATTTCCTCAGTGCTATTTCTGATTAACGATGAATTCTTCAAGCTTAATAATGCTTGTTATTACAAATATTGACAAAAATAATCAAAGGGAGAAAAGTGAATGCAAGCTTTTGCTTAGATGAAGAAGTACACAGTTCTTGGGAGACAGCAAGAACTGTGTTTTTCTTCAGCATGGACTTGTGCATGTACTCTCTTGAAAAATGGACCAGAGTTGACAGAAATTTCCAACGCCATACGAACACCCCATATAATCTCCAACCGCATCCATCTACTCTTAAATTGATGTCATTCACATGGCAGACTTAAGTCAACCATTGGGCTCTCCTTGAAAAGTCATATACTCTGCTACATAAGCAGACCTCTTTTCGAAGGCACAGCCATTGTGTAGTGAGATATCAGTATCCATCATCTAGCCATGTGCAATTCAATCAGAGAATGTGAGGTTTAGAACACTTTTTTCTCCTGCTTTTCAGAACCATTTATTAGTCGGTATACTGAATTGTGTAAAATCATTTCTGAAGTGCTTAAAGCTTCTTAAGTACTGAAAAAATGAACCTGCTTCTGGGTTCATTCATTCCGTTCAGAAGCCCAGGCCTAGGTAAATGAAGTGATACCATGATGAGGTAACCTTTTTTCAGTTACGTACTTTCTGGATCACCTTTACAATTATTACTTAACAGAGAAAATGTTCTTGAAGCAGAGAGAAACAGAAAATGCTGATGCTAAATTTCTTTCTGTTATTTCCTTTATAAAGTCCTAAAGAGGATTTTTCCAACTAAACGTGGCTATTATTTCACTTATTATGTAGTACTGACAGGTACTTGACTGTTTATGGATCACATAGGTGCTGAAAGAAATGTGGGGNGAAATTAAAAATGAGAATCAACCCAAAACCTTAAATAGATATACTACTAATAATTGTCTAGCTTCTAGCTTTAAGCAAGCCTGTTTATAGAGTTTGCACTGATCCCATGAACTCATTCATTCTCTTCAGTAATTAAAGTAAACTATCTCTTTTATATAGGTTTCTTAAAAGTTACATCAATGGAGCGGTTTAGTTTGAAGTCTACGTACCTCCTGCTGTTACTTGAAATTGTACTGGAGCATCAAAGTTAAAAGATCTTCCAGTCATTCAAGCACAATAAATGCAGAGACATTTTTGCATCACTTTATTTATTCTGGATGTTGGCCAAATTAAGTTGTGATTCTTAAAAAAACACAGCTGCCAATACGAAATAATTTGAAGTGACAACACATCACTCTAAATCGCAGTCACAGCACAAGGTGTTACGACTTGTAAATCCAAGGTTGATTCAGCATTTATTTTTTATAACTTTTTTTTTTTTTTTTTGATGAGGAAAGATTTGATGATTTGATCAAGGAAAATAAAGCTATGATCCAAGCATAATTTTGAAGGGACAAAATAAAAATTATTTACAGTTTACATATGTATACATACTTTCAAAACTCTATTGGAATTTCTGCTTTGTTCTGTAAAAAGAAGGAGAGACAAGTGAAAGAGTTACAGCTACAGCAAGGTTATAGTGGCTCTCAGAGGCTAAATATCTGGATTTTAGCACAACAGAGGAAAACAGTAAAGGCAGTAAAAGACCATAACTACAACTGGTATTTTCACTAAAATAATGACTTGCAAATAACAGTAAATTATACCACTCTATATTCTTTTACTGCAATTTGGGGCTTATAGAACTGAAACTCTGTTGTTTATTTTATCTCACTTAATGTTATACTTTGTGATTTGTTGGCATACTGATCACCAGGTAGATAGATGTAGTATTGCATGTGAATATGCTGCATGTTATATTTTTAGCACTTATATAAAAAANATGGATCACATAGGTGCTGAAAGAAATGTGGGGTTTTTTTCAGTATTCTCTATCTAAAACACTAAAAGTCTAAGGAATCACATTTTACAAGTTATGGGGAATCCAAAGATGAGAAGATTTGAAGTCTCTATGGAAAAATTTTATTTTATTTTATTTTNTACCTCCTGCTGTTACTTGAAATTGTACTGGAGCATCAAAGTTAAAAGATCTTCCAGTCATTCAAGCACAATAAATGCAGAGACATTTTTGCATCACTTTATTTATTCTGGATGTTGGCCAAATTAAGTTGTGATTCTTAAAAAAACACAGCTGCCAATACGAAATAATTTGAAGTGACAACACATCACTCTAAATCGCAGTCACAGCACAAGGTGTTACGACTTGTAAATCCAAGGTTGATTCAGCATTTATTTTTTATAACTTTTTTTTTTTTTTTTTGATGAGGAAAGATTTGATGATTTGATCAAGGAAAATAAAGCTATGATCCAAGCATAATTTTGAAGGGACAAAATAAAAATTATTTACAGTTTACATATGTATACATACTTTCAAAACTCTATTGGAATTTCTGCTTTGTTCTGTAAAAAGAAGGAGAGACAAGTGAAAGAGTTACAGCTACAGCAAGGTTATAGTGGCTCTCAGAGGCTAAATATCTGGATTTTAGCACAACAGAGGAAAACAGTAAAGGCAGTAAAAGACCATAACTACAACTGGTATTTTCACTAAAATAATGACTTGCAAATAACAGTAAATTATACCACTCTATATTCTTTTACTGCAATTTGGGGCTTATAGAACTGAAACTCTGTTGTTTATTTTATCTCACTTAATGTTATACTTTGTGATTTGTTGGCATACTGATCACCAGGTAGATAGATGTAGTATTGCATGTGAATATGCTGCATGTTATATTTTTAGCACTTATATAAAAAATATTGTTAGCAGTTTGGTTTTTTTTTTTTATAGTATTTGGGAAATGGTAATTTCATTCTGGAAAATTACGAGTTCTGAAAAAATACCCATAATAAAACAAATATAGAAAAAAACAAAAAACTGTTGTGGTTGCAGCCAAATTTACCAAAAACAGACTGACAGATTGCCCTTCCTCTCCCCAAAAAGAAAGGAAAGGAAGGGAGAAGGAGATTTAGGAGTTTAGAATGAACTATAATACTTTAATGAAGTATTAATGCTAAAATTAAAGTAAGAACAAAACAATGAAATAGATGCAATTATATACAAAACCGTATCAAGGTCCCAGGATGACGATCATGTCACCAGCAGGCATCAGAAAAAGTCCCAGACTGGACTCAGTGATCTACAGGAGCTGGATTCCAGATTTGGAGTCAGGAATGCTCAGATCAAAGGCAGGCTAACAGGCGGGGTCCTCCCCAGATGTCAGCAAACAAAGGAAATGAGTTGACCCTTTGATCCCTCAGCTTGTATGCCGAGCATGATGCAGATGGGATGGAATAATCCTATTGCTCGGTTTTGGGTCACCTGTCCTGTCCTCTCCTCCCTACAGGTGTGACCTCTCTATTCTTTTCCGCTTCTTATCTTCCCATGGGGAAAATAATGAAATTACCTGACCTTGGTTGTTATAGCAATAAGTGTAAGCAAGGGCCTCTCTGCATACCATTCCCTGGTATAATCAGGTCTTATCACTGGGAGAGTGGACAATTTTCTGAACAATGTGTTGTTAATTTCAGAGTTTAGTTAGTTAGAAGATGCCCATCTAAAAAGAAAAAATATAAAACAGAAAATTGGTTCATTTTACCTCAAACCAGGACACCTCCATATTTTAATATCTATTTTAATTTTTTTAAATGTTTAAATTTAATTATATAGTTTTAAAATAAATAATAAAAAACCCCATGACTATACTGTAACAGGTAAATCAGAAAAAAGCTAGTGATACCTTCACCTCAATATACTCTAGAGGAACAATGAAAAATATTTTCAAATCATCTTTATTTTAAACATAACCTCAGAAATTTGGGAATTTACTCTGTCTTCTTATATCATGTATTCCTAATGGAATGTGTTTGTCTTTTTAGGTATAGTTGCTGATCCTGTATAAAAATGCCAGTGGCAGCTCCCACTGGGTGGCAACAGTCACCTGAGCATGGAAGGTTGTAGGGAGTTGGACTAGATGATCTCTAGAGGTACCTTCCAACTCTGACAATTCTGTGAGAGAATGTTCTCCAGCCACCACGACTTGCTGAACTGTACCAAATGCCCTTACTTCAGTTAGGCCCTGAAGTAAGAGATCCTGAAAACTGTTTTATCAGGCAGATTTCTCCTCATCTGGTGACAAATCTTCTCTATGGAACAGAGAAGACCTCAAGGCTTACTGGTTTAAAGAAGTGAAAATGAAGAATGCTTCTGTAGCCCAGCAGCACTCTCAAGAGTATATACTTGTAGAAATCACTGATTAGTATGCTTGCATGGGTTGTGCTCTCTGCCCCCAATAGTGCTCATGTATTTTATATAAGTAGTTAAGCAAATTAAAGAAGCAGCCCTAGCCACAAGGATCAGAATCTTATTTCACCACTTTATGTGAGTATCCTATATAGTGTGCTACAGACTCACTTTCTCATTGACTCCCTGTAACTATCACTGAATCCTTTTCTATGCACTGGCAGTGGAGAGTGGAAAGCAGCTGAAGTGCAGAATAGTTGATGATTATTTCTTGGCAATTGAAGCATTTGAATGCCCTGCTGCTGAAGGTGATAAATAAATTCCCTTTCAGAGCAGTTATGTACTTCCTGGACTTTACAAAGATTATGTAACTCCTTTTACATGATCAGTAATGCCATGTCCAGGCAAATGAACTTTGAAGACACGCATCTACTTCTTATGTCTTTACTCAGCAAGTCAGAATGTGAATTTTTGTCCTCAACTACAGCAGCACAATTTCTGTATAAATCCAACAAATTCTCCAGATAATTCTAGATATGCCATAATGTTAGGTTTAATTAAGGCAAAAAAATACTGATAATCTCAAAATGTATCTATGTGGCCATGAATGGGAAGGAAGTGACAGATAGTCTTTCAAAAATATCTATAATTTTAGATGTTTTTTATTTTCCCCATTAATTATGTAATTGGCTAAACGTAAATATTTTGGAAATGCATATAATTTATTTGTTTGACAGTAATGGCTTTTTGGGGAGCAATCTAGTCAAATTAATCCATACTAACATGGAATACATAGATAATTGGAAAACTGTTTAAGTAACTGGTGAACTTAAAAATCTGCATATATGCACATCAGCTGCACAAGAGAGGACTGTTAAAACTGTAGTAATCATCTTACTAAACAGGTATACTGTTTTCCATACTATGTTTTGATGGTTTTATGCCCAGAATGCTTTTGAAAACTTATTCCTCTTTTTCGTTTTGGATTAGTAACTCAGCTCAAAAGTGAAGAGGACAGGAAAGGTGTATAGAAGGGGAATTGTCAGAATAGTTAATATGTTAATTAATATGTATTTTCTCTGTTTCTACAGCAGTCAACATTTGTTTGGTAGGGTTCAGATGCAATAAGAATTAAACAGTGCACTGAATATATACTCATGCCATCTCAGTCTAATCTTGTATGCAATGTTATGGAAAGACTCTGTCCTGACTGGATTTGAAAGAGGAAAACACACACTGTATGGATCAGTTCAATAAAAATATCATGTGTTTGTAAATAACGTGACACAAAAGGAGAGATTGAATCTAATTAATCTTATTTTAAAAATGATATAATGCTATTCATTTATTTACACCTGTTATTTAACACGGTTAATTTAGGATTATTTTATTTTTCTTATAAAAATACTATTGGACCCAAGAAAAAGATCATTCTGGTGTATTTTATTTGAAATTATAAATTGTGGATTTTCAGAACTTGTAACATTTACGTATCAAGAATACTAACACAAGTACCATGAGCTGTAATCTCGATCCTTTTGTGAACGATCAACAAATTCCATCAACGGAAGAAGACTCAGAGAAGACAGACAAAGATGACGTGCTCATGAAGTTTGGAAAAGAATACAGGAAGTGATCAGATCTACTGTAAAGGAATCTGAACTTTTCTCAACATTAAGAGAACCAAAAGAGAAAAAAATATAGTTGTACCTCATATGTCTCAGGTTCTAAGCAGATATTTTCACCTGGGTGATTATTTATAGTGCTTAATTTTAGGCAACTAATTTAAGTGCACAGATTAGGATCTTAGTCTTCCTCTGTAATTAGTGAAGATAGATGTGGAATCTTCCAAAGAATAATTTGTATTGAAAGAATAACTGAATTATTCAGGATGCACTATTGAGCTAGTCAAACTTACCCAATAAACCACACTCCGTACCCATTAAGAAGTCCCTTTAGGACTTCATATTTTTGATGTGGGTCTAGAAAATTGTGACTTCCTGCTTAGGAGAAACAAAAATTTTAAATCCATATGTCTTTCAAGGAAGACAAGTTCTAAGACATAAAACCGTATTTACAGATGCAATAGCATTTTCCAAAGATCCATGAAAGTGGTTGGTGGAAGACCTTTTTTGAGAAGTCAAGCCATCTACCAGATTGTTCAGATCATTCTCTTCACATACATTCTCCTACTTGTAAGAGGAAAAAACGTAGTAGGTTGTAGAAACTAGACACGCTTCTAGAATCTTTTATGCTTCCTGTACAGAAAATTCAGTAATGTAATACATGCACAAGCACACAGAATATTAATATTCTATTCCCCCTTTAAGACAGCATTAATCTCTAAAATAGTGGTGTTATCAGATCTCTATGCATATTTTTTCTGATTTCCCCCCCGCAATTTAATACTGTATTATTGTTATTATTATTATCCTATTCCTCTTGGTGACATCTGTTAATTTCATTTGGCTGTGTGAGGTGATTACATTTACTCAATTTCTTAATGATTACATTGTGAGTAATTAATAATTTTATATTCAGTTTCATTGCCAGGAAAACATTTATCTAAATTACAAAGAAAATCTTTTCTTGTAATCAGCTGAACACATAACTGTTTCCTCTTTTCAAATTAATCTTAACTGCTAATTTAAAAAAGTTACTTCTGGAAGTTTCTGTTATTCCAGGAGTGTCTTTATTAAGCCTTCTTGTGCTGAGAATTCTCCAAATAAGAAAATCCATTCTCCACTCTAAGTCGTTTTCATGCAGCACATAAAAAGTAAGAGGAAAACAGTAGCTAAAATTACATGATTTTCAGCCTAAAGTCTTGCACAGAAGTGTGGATCATTGGTGATTCCTCTTGGTAGCCTAATGTTTCTTTGTATTTTGTCTATTGAATATTCTTTTTACCCTTGAATATGTTTATTCTAAAACTGATGATCAACTCTGGAGGAATTTTTTTCTTAAACATATTGAGATTTTCAGTCATTACTAATTATGTTATATCTCCCCTTCACCTCTAGTATTTATATCACAGAATCACGGAATTGTCAGTGTTGGAAAGGACCTCTAGACATCATCTAGTCCATCTCCCCTTGTGAAGCAGGATTGCCTATAGCACATTACTCAGGACTGCATCCGGGTGGGTCTTGAAGGTTTCCAGAGAAGGGGACTCCACAACCTCCCTGGGCAGCCTGTTCCAGTACTCTGTCACCCTCCCTGTAAAGGAGTTTTTTCTCATCTTTGAATGGAACTTCCTATGTTCCAGCTTGTGCCCACTGTCCCTTGTACTGTCACTGGGAACCACTGAGAAGGGTCCGGCTCCACCCTCCTCAACCCATCCTTCAGATACTTACAAGCATTAATAAGTTCTCCCCTCAGCTTTGCCTTCTCCAGGCTAAAGAGTTCTGGCTCTCTCAGCCTTTCACATATTTCCCTTCAGGAAAGAAGGACTGTTTTCAACAATACTGGTTAGTGGTTTCCTGAAAAGCAAATCCATATAAAAGATCGAAGTTGATCCCACGTTGCCAAGCAGCAGTGACAAATCTGTATTTCTGAGAATCATTAATCTGATTTCCGCTGCCAGTAACTGATAGTTTTAGTAGAGCTGTCTAGGTGGACCGAATAATAGAAATACAAATTCTGCTTGTATTCACTTGTTGGAATATGGAGTACAATTTAATCAGTGAAAATGCAAGATCTCATTTTGTTTTCTGGATTGTGAAAGCACTGGAAATTTATATACACATTGGCAATTTGTTAGGCTATGACCATCATGAGATTAATTGTCCATATAGGTAGAGAGAAAAAAATCACAGTCTGATGCATTCCATAATTGCAAAGTAGCACTGAGGAAACACTGTAAATTAGTAAACCTATAACCTCTGAATCTGATTGTAGAATACACAGTTTTGATTGCTATTCAATACCCACCTCTGCATTACAGAGCTAATATCTAAACTGGGGCAACTACTAATGCAGATTCTATAAGTATGATCTATGCTTATTTTCCGGTAATCTACCAAAATACCTAGAGTACACTTTGCAATCAGTTGCACGATTGTTATTAATGTGATACTTGAAGACTGTTTCCATCCCCCCAATTACCATAAAATGTTTTCTTATTAAGTCAAGTCTGTTTCTAATTAAAAAAAAAAAAAAAAA
>VXBW01008241.1:13341-56465 GCA_013400375.1 Thinocorus orbignyianus
AAAAAAGGAATTCTGAAATACATCAGCAAATTTGAAATCCAAATTAAGATACATTATTTCAGGGAGGACTGTTAAAAGACTGAGAGAAATGTATTAAATAGGAACAAACAGAGATAAACCAAAGGACTTTGGAAATCTGGTATTGACAATGTTGTGTATGAATGAGTAGCTTTTTTTAGCAGCTATAATTCTACAAAAAAAAAATAATTGACTAGGACAAGGACTGTAGTAAATAGCTTTTACTACTATTTGTCTAGCACTGAACTGTGGCCACATAACTATTGAATGAGGCTCTATCTGTAGTCAGCAGAGAAAAAGAAGGGCAACTGAACGGAGGGTCAATGAGTTTACTCACTAACTGCCTGAACTAGAACATCAGACAGACAACTTTCTCTTTTCTAAAATGATTGTGTTACACAATTAGAATAAATTTAGAGTAGTAATGAATATTTATCCTACACAGATTGAAAAGGAAATAGTAAGTAGGATAAAACTATACTATCAAGACAATAGTGACCAGAAGCTGCTCCTGTTGTCTTCGAGTGCTTTGCTAAAGCATTTGAAGTAGACACAGACATGGGTAGACTCATAGAATCATAGAATGGTTAGAGTTGGAAGGGATACTAAAGATCATCAAGTTCCAACCCCCTTGCCATGGGCAGGGACACCTCTCACTAGAGAAGGTTGCTCAAAGCCCCATCCAGCCTGGTCTTAAACATTCCCAGGAAGGAGGCACCCACAACTTCTCCAGGCAACCTGTTCCAGTGCCTCATCAACCCCACAGGAAAGAATCACTTCCTAACATCTCATCTAAATTTCCCCTTTTCCAATTTAAAGCGGTTACTCCTTGTCCTATCACTACACTTCCTGACAAAGAGTCCTTCTCCAAGCTCTCCTGTAGGCTCTCTTCAGATACTGGAAGGCTGCTATCAGGTCTCCCCGGATCCTTCTCTTCTCCAGGCTGAACAGTCCCAACTTGTCGGGAGGGGCCCGGAAAGACATGCAGCCAACTCAATATGAGTGATAAAGCAAGCTCCAGTGTTTATTCGGATAGCTCAGATATTTATACACTTATTGTAAATTATGCCTACTTGTCACACACTAATTGGCTNTATAGAGGGGGAGAATGGTCACGCTTCTTTTGATGCCTCCCAGGGTATGGTTGGCTTTCTGGGCTGCCAGTACACACTGCACAGGTAGATGAACCTTCACCCTAATTTGGTAGGTAATGAAGCTGGTTGATCCCCAAGTGGGGGACTTAAACAAAAAAATGTGCAACAAATTATTTTCTCTCATGTGTTGACACAATTCAAACTGTTAACGTTTCCAGTATTCCCTTAGAAAATATGAGCTCTGGATCTAGCTTTCCTTTGATTCTTCTGAAGAGGTAAAATAACGCTAAGTCTCCAAACATTGCAGGAAATGCTGAATGGTAAAATCCCACTGAAGGCCCTAGGCCACCAAGAGAAGTCTCGGATAAATTGCTTATCTCAACTCTACTTCCAGGCCTGTAGAGTTTCACCCATTTCTGATTTACCATGAGAGTTGTGGGAAAATAATCCTCGCTGCTGGCAAAACTCATGAAAGTAATGTTTTGCCAGTGAAAACAAGACCTTATTTATTTATTTATTTATTTTTATTCTTTCTTTTTTTCTCGGAGGGGGAGAGGCTGGAAAAAAACTAATGAGGAACATCCAGAAATAGAAAAACATGGAATTAATTCAAAGAGAGAGTTTTATGTGATGAAAGCACATTAACTATTTTGTGTGGACCACACCTGATATATTTTGTTATTATCTTAATGCTTTTGTGTGTCTACATATTACTATGACACTTAAAATTCTGTATTTTTTTCGAATACAAACATACTGAGATTTTCACTGGATTTAATAGGCAATAATATGTTGGGTTTTTTTCTTCTGCTCTAACATAAAATGTGCAGTGTAATGCACTTCCTCCCAACTCAGTGTAGTAAATTTTCATCAACTTTGAGCTTTGAAGCAACTTTCTTTTCTCATCCTATAAAAATAAAATGGATACTGAAATAGTGACACTTTCCTGACTTATTTTTTCTTCTTTATGAATCATTGTTATGGAGTGATATTCTCCCTATATTTATAAATGTTTGAGAAGTGAAATTGAAATGTTCCTACTTGAAATCTATAAAAATAACGTATTCAATACACAGTTTTGCCACGCTGCCAGGACAGTATTCAGGCTTCAGAATAAAAAAAAACCCTTCCATATTAGAGAATTTTAGGCTTCAGACTGTTAAGGTGTGTTAGGAGTGGCTGCCTCCTCCAGAACCTCTAGGCCAAGACTCCTTCCTGCCTGGAAGCTGGAGCCCAGATTAGTACCCTGGGACCTATGGTTTCTGCCCAGGCTGACGTAAGCAGCTACTGCTTTCCAGTTTGTGTTTAATTATCACTCTCTTGTTGTTTATTTTCTTATACTGAATAATCCTCAACCAAGTAACCTAAACAAACACTTATGCCATCACTTTCCACATGCACTTACACAGAATGTAAGCGTTGTTTTGTAAACTGATAAAATATGGCCAGATTCTCAGTCAAATATGCTGTTCAGGTTTTTGATCTCCAAGTTCATGAGTAGGTCATTTGGTTAATGACAAATTCCTGTAATTAAAGAAGTTTCCCTTATTTTCCTTGTTTCTTTTGATTAAAGCTTTTTAAGTAGGGATAATAAAATTATTTTAATTAAGTAAGTTCCAATCTACTCTGCAGTAGTACTAGAATGCTATGGTCTCTAGGGAAACTGTTAAACTGTAACAAGTTGAACACAGCACATGGAGATGGAAAACCTGAACAGCATATTTGATGAAATATTTGATCTTATTTTACTATTTTACAAGACAATGCTTACATTTGAACATACATCCAAACATGACAAGGTCTTTCTTTTTTTTTTTTTTTTTTTTTAAAAAAAAATTTATTTGAATCATTGGCAACATTATTTTCTTCTTTCTGATGTCATGCGTTGCTTTGCCACACGCACTCAAATTAATTAATTTGATGTCATCCAGAGGAACTTGTACAGATTTGAGAGGTGGGCCTGTACATACCTGATGAATTTCAAAATGACTAAGTACAAGGTCTGACATGTGGGTTGTGGCCTGGTTTGAGATTGTCCCAAATACAGACTGGGCAGAGAATGGATTAAAAACTATCCTAAGGAGAAAGACTTGGGGTTGTTGGTAGGTGAGAGGCTCAACATGAGCTGCCAATGTGCACTTGCAACATAGAAAGCCAGCTGTATCCTGGGCTGTATCAAAATAAGCGTGGCCAGCAGGCTGAGGGAAATGATTCTGCCCCTCTGCTCTGCTTTTGTGAGACATCACCTGGAGTACTGCATCCAGCTTTGAGGCCTCCAGCATAAGAAGGACATGGATTTGTTGGAGTGGGTCCAGAGGAGAGTCACGAAGGAGCACTTCTCCTATGAAGACAGGCTGAGAGAGTTGGGGTTGTTCACCCTAGAGAAGAGAAGGTTCTGAAGGCATTATAGCAGCCTTCCAGTATCTAATGGGGATCTACAAGAAAGCTGGAGAGGCATTATTTACAGTGGCATGTAGTGATAGGAGAAGGGGTAATGTTTTGAACCTGAAAAAGGGTAGATTTACAGTAGACAAGGAAGAAATTCTTCATTACAAGGGTGGTGAGGTACTGGGAGCAGATTTCCCAGAGAAGTTGTGGATGCCTCAACATGTGTAAGTGTTCAAGACTGGGTTGGATGGGGCTTTGAACAACCTAGTCTAGTGTAAGGGTGGTACTAGATCACCTTTAATGTCCCAACCAATGTCCAACCCAAACCATTCTCTCATCCTATGGTCAGTTATACACACTCTTCAAACTTTGCTGAATTTGGTCCCATGTTTCTGATTCCAACAGACATCCCACAAGTGGGCCTTTGTATTTTACCAAAAATGTAATAACCTACTTAACAAACAACATCAAACCTATGAAGATGAGATCGCCATGAGAAGATGAGCTATCTTGTTACTTACTGCAAGAGACTGGAAACTAAAAACACCTCCCAGTTCTTCATGACACCAAGACCTTATGTTGTAAAGCAATTTCAGGATATAGGTACAAAGTTTATCTCTAAAGCCAAACGTCCTGAGCCTTCCAGTTTGTGTGAGCAGTGCAGTTAGATCTTCTATTTTTAGTGGTAACAGCCATTATCAATCTAAAGGAGCAATCTAAAACTGCTAAATTAATTGGGTAGTAAATGGATTATTTAACAGCTCTTTTCATAGTGTCACAGCACTGTCGTCAGTCAATAATGATTTTTGCCTGAAAACTACGGATAAAAGCAAAAACAGTATTTGTGAGCTGACATCTTAAGTATCTAATGTTAATTGTCACTAAAAAAAATAATACCATTAGCAGCTCAGAAAACTAAGTAATCATTGACTTTAATAACACATGGGGATTCAGAACAGTGAATGTTTTACTGCCTTTCTAGTCATATAACAAATATCATTTCTGCCTTTGCAATTCCTTCTAAAATTAAATAACTTGTGGTCTGGTTTTCTCGGAATCACTGAATAAATTATATACATATATATGTTGGGAAAGAAATGCATCCATTAAGCATGGACTGTGCTGAGCTTTTAATACATTCCTTTTAGCCATGCAAATTTTTACTCATGATCTGCTAATATAATGAATTATAAAGCAAAGCAAAGACATATGCTTAATATTTTCTCATTTATTTCATCACAGTGTAGTGCATGATTAGCAAATGGCACACACTAGGGTAAGAGAATTCATTTGGCTACCTGAACTCTTAAACATATAGTTGGTATGTGACAGTTGCCCTCTGTACTTATTAAATAGAAAAAGTAAGTACTTTTAGCATGAAAATCTGTTGAACTTGTTATTTGAAACATCGTATTAATTGTACCCTTGAAGTAAGTCTTTCTAATATGCAAAACAGAATCTACTTGTAACTGAAGCAATACCTCCCTAAAAAGTATTTTAAAGTGAGGTGACTTGTGTTTTATATCCAAAGATGTTTTTAGTCATGTTGTTTACTACACTTTTGAGCAATGCCATGGTGGTATGCCATTGACAAATGTATCAGAATCTGAGTGAAGCAGACTAAACAGAAGAAAGGCTACAGTATGTTTCAATCAGTTGGGGGGGGGGCGGAGGGGTGGTGGTGTGTGGTGGAGGATTTTGGGTTTTTTCGCTTTAGAATTACAGATTTTCTAACCTGAGCTCTTACCTTCCTTTAGGGAAGACATGTCATCCCATTCTAAGGTAAACAGTCAGGACAAACAGAATGAAATAAGCTATGTAAATGATTCTTCACTTCTTATAGAGGGAGCCTCAGCAAGTAGCTGACATTAGATACTTCCACTTTAGGGCAGCTAAAACTAGGTAAGATGACTCTGCTCCTGCAGGGGCTAGTTCCACAGCATTATATCAGTGTGATTCCATATTTGCAGATGGAAAATTAGATAATATGGATAATATCTCACAACTTTTTGCATTTTGAAGAACCTAAGTGGATTGTCGTTTTATATATATATATATATAATACACAGACGTATTTATAATTTACATGTATATATACATATACACACAGAGATGCACTCATACTATATATATATATGTATAATATACATGTGTTCACACTCACATATACATAGCTATATATACACATATATACATATATATATTTAAAATCCCTAAGAAATAGTCATACAATTCTCAAACAACAATTGGACTTTTCTTGGACACAGATCTCTCCTGGCTTGAATACAGTTTTCTCCAGCTTCATCAAGCAAGATAATTAATGAACTATGTTCTCAGAACAATTAATGAATAAAAAGAGAAGCTACAGGAATGGGTGTCCTATTTTCTATCTCAGCCAAAAACAAAACTAGGACTTTGGTTTGTTGTTTCTGTTGTTGTTGTTTGTTTGTTTTTTGTTTGTGTGTTTTGTTTTGTTTTGTTTTTTTAATTTCACCAGAATATTCTCAACACAGGACCCAAGAGAATAGGAAATATTCTTGTATAATGGAGGATAGACTTCACTGAAGCATAAAGCAACTATCCTCAGGGTAACTTTCCCTGGAGACATTCCCTAAGTGTATCTACAATATCTTTAAACTCTCTTCTTTACATTTCTATAACTTTCACAGAAGTGTAAGAAACATAATTTGTAAAATTCTAATCTAGCACTGGTATGTTTAATGAACTGGTTTGTTTAATGAGATAAGATGGTTCAAGACTGTTAGTTTTAGTTGTTATATCAAATAAAATTGATATAGAAATATACTTTATCTCATTCTGTTAGTTTCTATTTCCTTTTACTGTAGGGACTTTAATATCTGAATGGGTAGTAAAATTCTGCACAACCTCAGCATTTTGGCAGGGGTAATAAAAGACTTTTTTTTTTTTTTTTCCCCCATTGTAATGAAATAATTTACTTTCGTTATTCATAAATTTAGTTGGAAAAAAATTGTGCAGTTTTCCTATGCAAGCCAGGCACATATAATACTAATTAGTTTAATCCAGGAGACTTTTTTGTCTTTTGACTCAAGTATTTCGTCATTGCCCTATAGGTAGCGCAAAAAAAAAATAAAAAAATCCGTTATATCACTACCAGAGGAGAAAGGGGAGATAGGTAAAACTCTAGGAGTCAGGTGCCAGATCCTGTGAAAGTTAAAATTTTATTTATGGAAAAATTAGAGGTTAGTAAATGGAGAAAACCTGTACTTGGCAGTCCTATGTAAGGACCGAATTGATCAAACTAGAAAAGTTCTCAGGCAAAACCATGCCTAGTCATCTTCAGCCATGCTACTGAGCACATGTTATAGATTCCTTGGATTTAATGAGCTGTCTGTATATCACAGAATGATAGAATGGTTACAGTTGGAAGGGACCTTGAAGATTACCTGGTTCCTATTCCCTGCCATGGCCAGGGACAACTTCCACTAGGCTAGGTTCTTCAATGCCCCATCTTACCTGATCTTGAACACTTCAAGGGATGGGGTATCTACAACAATTCTAAGAAACCTGTTCCAGTGTCTCACTACCTTGACAGTAAAGAGTTTCTTCCCCATATCTAATCTAAATTTACCTTTTTTCAGTTTAAAACCATTACCTGTCATCCTATCACAACACTTCCTGTAAAGAGTCCCTCCTCATCTTTCCTGCAGGTCCCTTTTAGGTACTGGAAAGCCACTATGAGGTCTCCCCAGAACCTTTTCTTTTCCAGGCTGAACAACCCCAACTCTCTCTCAGCCTGTCTTCGTAGGAGAGGTGCTCCAGCTCTCTAATCTTTTTCATGGCCCTTCTCTGGATCCACTCCAACAGGTTCATGTCCTTATGTTGGGGGGCTCAGAATTGGACACAGTACTCCAGGTTGGGTCTCAAAAGAGTAGAGTAGAGAGGCAGAATCACTGTCACTATCTCATGTCTAACTCTATTTAGATGTAAATACACTAACTTTCTGAATGACCTATGATGTCTTACACTCTAGATTGACAGATGTTCAGTTCTCTACACATGCATGAGTGTGCTCTCTATTCCCTATCAACCAGGTCATTCTGTGTTCATCAAATTTTAGGAATGGAAAAATGGGTGGACTGTTCAGTGGATAAGGAACTGGCTGGATGGTCACATCCAGAGGGGGGTGCTCAATGACCTGAGGTCCAGATAGAGAGCAGTCACAAGTGGTGTCCCTGAAGAGTCTGTGCTGGGCCTGATACTGTTTAACATTTTTATCAGTGGTACAGACAGAGGAACCGAGAGCACCATTAGTAAATTTGCAGATGACACCAAGTTATGTGGTGTCGTTGATATACCAGAGGGATGGGATGTCATCCAGAGAGACCTGGACCAGCTGGAGAGGTGGGCCCAGATGAACCTCATGAGATTCAAAAAGAGCAAGTGCAGGGTTCTGCACCTGGGCTGGAACAATCCTCACTATCAATACAGACTAGGGAATGAGGTATTAGAAAGCAGCACTGAGGAAAGGGACTTGGGGGTGCTGATGGACAAGAGGCTGGACATGAGCAGGCAGTGTTCACTTGCAGTCCAGAAGGCCAATCACATCCTGGGCTGCATCAAGACATGTGTTGCTAGCAGATCCAGAGAGGTGATTCTTCCACTTTACTCTGCTCTGGTGAGACCCCACTTGAAGTACTGCATGCAGGCCTGGAGCCCTCAGTATAGTAAGGATATGGACCTGATGGAGTGGGTCCAGAGGAGGGCCACGAAGATGATCAGGGGGCTGGAGCACCTGTGCTGTGAAGATAGGCTGAGGGAACTTGGGTTGTTCAGCCTGGAGGAGGCTCTGTGGAGACCTGAAAGCAGCTTTTCGGTACCTAAAGGAGGGTTTACAGGAAGGCTGGGGAGAGTCTGTTTACAAAGGCCTGCAGTGATAGGACGAGGGGCAATGGGTTTAAGTTGGAGAAGAGTAGATTTAGGTTGGATATTAGGAAAAATTTCTTTCCTCTGAGGGTGGTGGAGCACTGGAACAGGTTGCCCAGGGAGGTGGTTGAGGCCCCTTCCCTGGAGATATTGAAGGTGAGTCTTGATGAGGACCTGGGCAACCTGGTCTAGTTGGGGGTGTACCTGTGACTGGAGGGAGGTTGGACTAGGTGACCTTTGGAGGTCCCTTCTGGCCTGCATGATTTTATGATTCTATATGCTAACATAGACAATTATTGATGCTCCAGGAAACAGATGTCCTAGAACAGATGTCCTAGAACTTATGTCCCATGAAAACTCATATACATTGGCTAGTCTGTGCAACCATATGTTGTTATGATTCATTGACCTCAGTAAATAACATGAAGGATTCCTAACATCATATAACCTTCATATAAAAAAGAGAGGGAACTGTGTGTGCTAAATTAAACCTCTTGGTCCAAGGTTTAACCAACACCTTTCTAATTCATAAACCAGAAGGCTGTGCAGCATCTAACATAGAGATTTTGTGTGTGTCTCCACAATGCAGAACCACAGAAAAGGCAAGAGGCAAAGTTCATAGGTTTGGAAAAAAAGTAGGCGAGAAGGAAAATATTGAAATGTAGTATAAAAGTTCCTAGTTGCAGCTGTTGAACACAGCAAATATTCATACAAGAGAATGAAAGTCTAAGTACACTTTACAGTTTGATACCCAGGCCAGTGACAAAATCAAATAATGAGCCTAAAGCTCTTGCAGAATAGCCAATAGATAGCAAGTCTCTTGAACTGGAGCACACAAGAAATAGGTTATTCCCTAAATTAGCCAAAGGACTGCACTAGAGACTGAAACATTGTCTTCTGTGTAAGTTCAGAAATGTATCTTAAGACTGTATTTGAGGAAATGGGGTTCACAGCCTAAAATTACTCTTCTGTTCAGGTGATATGTCTGAGAAACCAGTTCTCAACCTTGATTAATTTCTGTATTTGTTAAGTAACATTAATTGGATTTAGAGTTCTAATTATCTTTAAGTATAAAGATATATTACTTCCCTAAGTCCATGAGGAAAAGAGATCTTCAGTCAGTCTTTCAGTCTGAAGTACATGTAGTACTGTGGTTTTGACATTCCAGATATAGATCTGGATTTTTTTTTAAAAAAAAACAAACAACTTTTGCCTTGCCTTATAATTGTTCACTACTAGATAAATTCTCATGTAGCTACTGAGTAATAATCAGAAAAGAAATTTTGTTTTATTAGAGAGTGCTCTTCATAGGATCAAAAGCTGAAATTTGTCTTTTGAAGGTGGCTAATTTTGTTTTTGAAAGAAATTGAACTATAAATTTTGGTCTTTGTCCTGTTGACAATAATATCTAAAGAACAGAGCAGTTCTTTCTTAACGTTTTTTTTTCCTCAATAAAATAATAAAGAATAAAACTTCTAATTTATCTTGTAATAACCTTCTAAAATTCCAGATATGTAGCTCCTGATAATGCATAAGCTATAAAGACTGACTAATCATATATTCAAATACTCAACTAACACCTGTATCACAATTGATAAAACAGAACTTGAGAACTTTGATCTTAATTAAGGTCATACAAAGCAATGGAATCAATAGACCTCTAAAATTCCAGAAGTTTCAACATCCTTATATAAAAGATTAATTATAGTAACTGATACAAATACAAATAAATCACTCAGCCAAAATCATGATTAGTGGAGTGTGTTAACTCTTCTGGCACTTCCAGGTGCTGAATGGGGAGAATAAAGCTTCAGAATTGCAGTTAGCACAAAAGAAACCAAACGAAACAGCTTTTTTCTACATGTCCAGCAAAACATAGTACAGCATATTTTCTGTTTACTGCAGCAACTTATTCATAGCTTTAAGCATCTTCCAAATGTCAAAACATAGCTTAAATTTTAAAAATTAACAAAGTAATATTTCAATGATACCACTGAATCATGGAAGTGTTATTAAACTTTTATAAAAGATAATAAAAAACTCCATTACTCAGTCATTTCAAACCTCTTAAATTAAGAAGGCTAGGCATGCAAGGTAATGAATTAATCCTACCTTCCATTTGTTAAGCGAAGATTCACATCCCAGCCACATTGATATTTATTGGTGAGACAATGGTTAAGAAATATGGAATAAACTTCCATAACAACTAAGCACTTACCTGTTTCACTCCAAGTGCTGTTATGTTTATCTAATACATTTGTGAAAACATGTGATAATAAGCACCTTATAAAGAATTGCAGCACACTCTTTTGTCTTCTTCGTAATACAAAATAAAAATCATGTAACTCATACAAGACATCACTTAACAATCTGTTGAAACCTACAGTTGAGAGACTTAAATAAGAACTTTGATAACATGAAATAGTCCTGACACAACCCAGCTTCCTCTTCCACTGTCTGTCTTCAAGAAAATCCTGACATTGTGAAACATCTTGAAGTATAAGAAATCTCAAGAGTGAAATAAATTAAGTTTGGGAATGAAAATCAAAATTAATTGTGTGTACAGAAGAGAGAGCATATTTTCTGATCCCAGTGTGAAATCTAAAGAAAAGAGTAAAGAAGCCTCTACCCAGGATATTACTCTACTGAAAATATGACCAACTTTAATCTATTCTGCTCTGAACTTCAGCATTATGTCACACAAGCTTCACTTGGGTCACAACAACCCCATGGAGCGCTACAGGCTTGGGGAAGAGTGGCTGGAGAGCTATCGGGCAGAAGAGGGCCTGGGGGTGTTGGTCGACAGTTGGCTGAATGGGAGCCAGCAGTGTGCCCAGATGGCCAAGCAGGCCAACAGCATCCTGGTCTGTATCAGGAACAGCATGGTGAGTAGGATTTGGGAGGTGATTGCCCGCCCTACTCTGCACTGGTGAGGCTCCATCTTGAGTACTGTGTTCAGTTTTGGGCTCCTTACCACAAAAAAAGACATTGAGGTACTGGAGCGGGTCCAGAGATGGGTAATAAAACTCGTGAGGGGTCTGAAGAGTAAATCTTTTGAGGAGACGCTGAGGGAGCTGGGGTCATTCAGCCTAGAGAAAAGGAAGCTGAGGGGAGACCTTATTGCTCACTGCAACTACCCAAAAGGAGTGTGTTGAAGTGGTTGAGGCATCCTCCCTAGAAGTATTTAAAAGACAGGTTGACAGTGCTTAGTAACATGGTTTAGTGATGGATTTGCTTTTTGTGGATTTTTGTTTTGGTTTTTTTATCAGAGTCAGTTTGATGGTTGGACTAGATGATCTTAAATGTCCTTTCCAACCTAGACAATTTTATGATTTTAAGCCATGCAATTCTTTCTCTCTCTTTAGTTTCTTTCAGAAATGTAGTGGACTAAATCTTTAGCTTTGAGTACTTTAGCTTTGGCTACTTTTTTCAGATGTATATATTCAGATACATCTAATACCAGCAAGGAACTGTTTTGAGATATTTGTCATATAGTCTGAATTCAGAGCGAAACCACCTGGGAGCCATTTCAAAGCATGCAAAGAACATCAAAGTGGTTGGGAATACCCAGGAGAAATTTACAATATGTAGATCATAATTGAACAACTTGATTGACTTCAATGATGAGATGACTCAACTTGTGGTTGAAAGGAGAGCAATGGGTGCTGCAAATAAGACCTTTGAAAGAGTTTCCTGTAATAACCTTATAACAAAATCAAGGAGATAGTGAGTAGGTGTATAGTAACATGAGAAATGAAAACTGACTGGACCCACCAAGGCCAAAGAGTTGTGATCAATGGTACAAAGTCTGACTGGTGGCTGGTTACTGGCAGATGATTACAGTACAGATCCCCAGGGATTATTGTTGGAGCCAGCACTGTTCAACTCTTTATTATCAGTATGGACAATAGTATGGAAGGCACCCCTAACAAATTTATGAATAACACCAAATTGGGGCAAGTGGTTGATACATTTGAGGACAAGACTGCTTTTTAGAAGGATCTTAACAGGACAACAGTTTGGTTGACAATGGTTAGCAGCCTGGTCCCTAGGCACAGCAGTTCTACCTTGGCTTCAAACATCTACATGGAGTCAGAGATCCCTGTAATGAGTTCCCTCTCAAGGGATAATTGTTTCATTATTTGTTGTTTTCTAACTTTTTACAATGTTAGCATAAACTGCCAAAAGCCCTTCTAGTTACCTAGGCCAATCTATTGGCCTTTCCTCATATCTAACCATAAATAACCTGAGTTACTATCACCTCTTAGCTTTCACCTTAAATGTGCTACAAGGATGGAAATTTAACAGCAAATCTCTGCTCCTTTTTTTCTTTCCCTTGACTGATCTAGTCAGTCAGAGCTAGGTAGATACAATTCGGGTATCATATATAAAACTGTGAAGCTGGCAACCGTTAAATAACAGAATTAATCTATTTCTCCTCTGTTCCACAACATATATAAAATTATTTTTGTGAGTTAGAGAGGGACAGTTGTAGTCCATGCATCACTTATGTGAACAGTGTTTTTGGGTAGACTTCCATTTGGGATACTGATCCTCTTTAAACCAGTACCATAGACAACACCTCCTGAAGTTCATCAATGGTAGTGTATTGTACTGGATCTTGGATCAGCATATTAAAAAATTGTCTGAATAATTTTAGTCCAGGAGTATGACAAAGACAAGACATTGTATCAGATATTAAACACTTGCGGAACAAAAAACCCCACCCAAATATAAGATTAATTTGAAAGAACAGCGAAACATTCTGATGTGATGTGGACTACACATGTAAGAGGTTCAGAGAGATAAAGTATATATTCTTGTGCAGACCAATTGTTGAACGAGAATTGCATTGGAATGATGCATTCTGATTTATATACTGTGCTTCAAGCAAGATACTAGCAAAATAGTGAAGAAACAAACATTAAGCCTACCAAGAAGGCTGAAGAAAACCTTAGGGACCAAATTGAACAAGAGCTTATTCTCAGACTTAGTGAATTCTGCAAGACTCTTTTGTCCTCAGAGGGGAATAGACTAGACTTTTTTGTGCATTTTAGGTGGCTCTGTAAAAGCAGCCTGACAGCAACAAACCTGTGATGGAAAAGACCTAAGTCTGTTTTCATAAGTTGTTAATATATACAGAAAAAAAAATAAAATAATAATAAAAAAAAATTGGAGGTCATAAATTATTTGTAAAGACCAGAGGAGTGAATGATGTAATTTTGCCAGTAATATAAACTCTCCTAGTGCTGTCACAATAGAAAAAGACAGGGCTGTTACCCATGAAAAACTTCGTATTTTGAATTGGTAGAAACTTAGTAAAATAAATTAAGATGTCGTAGTATTTCAGATCAAATCATGATGATTTCTGAAATAAAAACGACTACCATTTGAGAGGAAAGATATAGCAGTATCTTAGGCACAGAATCGAGAGTTCGATATATCAAGAGTTCCTGATATAAAAAGCAAAGGCAGCACTCAAATGCATTAGAAGATACATTAGAGTAGATTTAGGGAAGTGTTAATGCCACTGATGGGACTTCAAATGAAACATCATGTTCAGTTCTTGAATCTCATGTTCAAGAAAAAATGAATATAAATGGAATCTATGCAGACAAAGAATATTTCTTATGCAAAGAAATGCTCTGTAAGAAACCATACGCCAACAAGTTCTCCATAGGCAGTCTAAACAGCAGAGTGAGACCAGGGATAAAGGAGAGGACTGGCATAAGAAGGACCAGCTATAAGCTGATAAATTAATAAATTTGGAATACTTTTTCTGTCCATCAGATCAGAAACACTCTGGTACAGCTTTTTCTGTAAGGACATGGAGGAAAAAAAAGATCAACTTTTTGTAAACTCTGATTTTGATCAGTTTATGAAAGAGTGGTAGATAACAGTCTGCTGTAACCTATCAATCAATTCAGAGTCCACAAATAGAGTAGAAAATGAACCTTGTATGAAAATAATACTGACTTTTTTATTAATTATAAGTCTTCAATTTTTTTTTTAATCATTAAAGACACGACTCTGCCGTCTTTATTCACAATTAGAAATACTTCATTATCTAGTAGTCTTAACTGACTTCATTAAGCCACTGCTTGTAAAGAAATGGATTAAATCTGTACTTGTAATAGTCTCATAATAATCATATTCCAAGGAATAATAAATTAAATACACAAAATTTCTTTAATAAAAAAAACCCCAAAGCATTCTACAAGTCATATATTTTGGAAAAAAACTAATATTTATGTATGTTAATTTAAGGCCATTTAAAAATGCACATTGGATCTTTTTGTACAGCCATTAGAGTGCATCTACCCTTACTTAAGAAAAACTCTCCAAGCCATTTTCAGTAAAAGAGATAACGAGAGTCACATTTACAGTGAAAATCTCTCTGGAGAGATGAAACCTTTCATTCATATGTATCAAAGCATAAATTGATTAGCAGTTCAAATGAAGACAACGCCTCTATTCCTTTACTGGTTTCCTGCTACACTGTTGATCTGTGAATCTTTCTGGCTTCATCTGTAAAGAATTTCTCTTCAATCTGGAGAGGAGGAGGTTGAGAGTTGTTGTAGCTATGTGTATAAATGCCTGATGGGAGTGCAGAGAGATAAGGGAGCCAGACTCTTCTCACTAGCGCACTGTCACAGGGCAAGAGGCAACTGGCACAAATTAAAACACTTCAAATTCCATCTGAATATAAGAAAAACTTTCTTACCGTGATTATGGTCAGACACAAGAATGGGTTGCCTAGAGAAACAGTGGAGTCTCAATCCTTGGAGATATAAAATACTCAAGAAGGCACAGTCCTAGGTAACCTTCTGTAGATGACCCTAATTGATCAGGGGGCTTGGACTGGGTGATTTCAAGATTTCATTTCCAGCCGCAAATATTCTGTGATTCTGTGGACTTCATGTTTAATGCGATTATAAGTACAACATCCTTGGTGGGGTGAGAGGGGAGGATTGTAAAAGGTGACTAAAATGTCATTGGGATCTATCAGTCAGATAGTCACCCACATTTTAGGACATTGGTCTTGTACTGAATCCTGTCCTAGAATTTTAAGCAAACTAAATCTTTCCCCAAACATAATATAACTTTGGATCAATTTTTTTTTAAATGGTTAACAAAAGATTATCTCCTTACTGCAAAAATAGATAGTAAATTGGTTTGTTTATGTATTGTGCTGTTTCTTAGCTTTTTTAGTAAGTTCATTTAAAAAAAAATTAAAAGTAATTATCCACTTTAGACTTCTGTATTATTTTTTCCTTATTTACCTGATATACAAGAGATTACTTATCTCTAGCCTGTATATTAAACTGTTGACTAGGAAGATACTTTCAGAATTCTATAGAGCCTTCTGTCTTTCAAATCAAAACAGATTTGAAACAGATTTGAAAATGGCTTTATTTTCAGAGCCATACCTGTTTTCTAACCATGTTATGTTTGAATTAATTTCACTGTTGCACAAGCACTTAGAGAGAGACATGGACACATAAGTAAACCATGTATAAATTATTCAGTCACACACACGAATACAGATATACAAATACGTTTTTCCATCCCAAGGAAAAAAAAGTCTGAAGGCTATCTCCTGCTGATGAAACCTCAAATTAACAACAGAAATGTAGCCATTATCATTTTGTAATGAATCCTGTCAGATGTAATACCCAGAGTACTTTAGCTTCTATTTTCATTTGTTGAATTTGTTCACTAATCTTTATTTGAGAGTCACTAACACTCAAAAATCTGCTACGGGCAGAAAGGAAGACATCAGATGCATAAATGTAAGAATTATTGTTCCTGGAATAAAATTCTTAAAAATCTAATGCAAATACACCATACAGTCAAACTATAAACTATCTTGCTATTGCAATAGAGTCTCACTGATAATATCATTATTGTTATGGAAAGATCTCCTGGTGTCCACCCTTTTTGCTTCGGAGTTTGTTCAGCCTCTGTGGGCCACAGTGTCTGCCTTACCCCAGGACAAGGACGTTTGTATCTGCATCACCACTGTCCTGGTTCTTTCACTGGGTGGGCAGTAACATTCATGGTGGAAGTTTCTTCCCTTCTTGATCTTTATGCCCACCCAGGCATGTTTTCATATTTTCCTCCCTGCCTCCCCTACCAGCTCAATCTGGAGGCCCAAGGAGAAGGTGGCAAATGCCCCCCTGACCCAATGACACAAAGGGCTGTTGTTACCCCCACCCCATTGGAGCAAAGGTTGTATGAGAGTGAGGAGGAGAAATGAGCTCCAACCGTCTCCAACAAGGTCCAGCTGGTTCCAGCTAGTGAAGGATGCTCCAGTCCCCTGAGAGAGACCTGACCTGCCCCTGCAGGCATGTACTTGTATACACTGACTTCTGTATAGTCTCACTGAAGTAAGATACATTCACCATTCACATATTTTAGGCATCTTAGTTAAGGACAGATCACTAGTCATCACCGCTGTCACCTTGTACTCTCTGTCCCTCAGGGAATTTTCCCTCTGCCTTATTCATGAACCCTTTTGATTTTTTTTCTTTTTATTTTTNGTTTAGCTATTCAAGAGTTCTGTAGTTGTTATGGTCACAGGACTATTGTATGTAGGCCTAGGGAAAGATCAAGTGAGTGACATATCCTCCAGAGCACAAGGCTAAATTCATCCCGATTCATCATTATTTAAACTTTATCTACATTTTTAGCTGAAGTGCAATGTGGAATTTCTGCTTTGCATGGGCTTTTTAATCCTCCACACCGTTGTGCATAATATTCACACGGAACAATGGTTAATCTTATTTATACACTCTGTGTCCTTCTTATCTTTTCCTTCTTTCTCATATCCTATTGTTCATTGAGTCCATTTTTGAAGTATTCCCATGTTTCTGCTGAAGGATTTAACATATTTATAACTACCATAAAGTATTAAATAATAAGGAATTTTTTTTATTATACAGAATTAATATGAGAAATTCTTTATCTTCACATACAGGCAGAATTGTTAACACTGGAATATATTACCACTCATGTCTATGTCAGAAATATTTCTATAAAAATTCTCTGAAGTTTTAATGTCTGTTTGTTGTCATAAAACCTTTCTCTAATTCCCAAAAGAAAGAAAGAAATAGCAACTTTCTTACAGTGTCTTGAAAACAGTAAAATGAAGTCATGCACAACCCAAATTATACTTCCAGAGAGTGATTTTGAGTTTTGAGTGATTCTTACTTATTTAAGAACTTCAGCAACAAATCCAAGACAGTTCTTATTGAAGAATCTCCAGGGAATATGGAATGTTTCTTCCTAATGAATGCATATTTGGTAAAGACTGAACTGAATGAATATATTATTTTTATAAAAAGATTTCAGATACTAAGACTTATATGAGACTAAAGCATTAGTAGTGTATTATGCAGTAAACACATACTTGCTTTAATAATAATAATAATAACTCAAACCACTTCTAGCAATGCATTTAGTGACATACAGTTTTATCTTAATTCAATAAATAGTGAGGCACTTTTTAATTTGCCAACTTCAAAAGCAAAGGCAGACTTCATCGTGTAGATCATTCCTCACACCAAACCTTTAAGACGTCTGCTATAGATTCCTTTATAACACTTTATAACTCCAAAGTTTAAAATAGTTTTATGTTGCAGAAATTGTGATTTTTTTAGGAACATAAGTTCATTTTATAAGCAAGGAGCACAATTTTAATTCTAAAACCTATCTACAAATTTCAGAAAGGCTCAAAAAATAAAGTTAAAAAGCAATGACAAAAATTCAAAGGCTATATGTTTATTTTCTGTTTACTATAAGTTTATTTTCTGTTAGCAAGTTATCTTATTAGACCTATTCTTTTAACATTTTCTGCTAATGAGTGTAATTCACACACATATTACTTCTGAAGAATTTCATTAATTGCCCGAAATATTAATCAGAAGTTGTCAGTCCCTTGAAGATTTTTTGTTATTTATGTTACCTTGAGATACAAGATTTTTATTTTTTTTTCAAATTTCCTAATGCTGTGATTGAAGCTGCTTTAAAATGATTTATTAAATGTTTAGTTTTCCTTATTAGTGGAAAATCATAGTGATATTTATGCACAAATCCTTCAGCTAGGGAGTTTGTATGTATAGATTATTCAAGTGTAGGGCAAATATATAGGTTATGAAGTTTGCAAATTGTCAGCTACCTTGTGGCATGGCTTTTTTGAGTGAAAGTTTGTTCTTGTAACAAATAAATTGGCTGAGAATTGAAAGAGAAGATTTATTCACATGTTTTTACTCACTTCACATAGAAATAAATTGCTATTTTGAGTTCTAAAAGAAGAGTTCAGATTTTTAAGATTTTTTTCTATCTTTTCCTGATTTTTCCCATCCATAGTTACTAAGGCAACAACTCAAGTCCTCTGCGCACTGTGTCAGCTCGGTGTGGATACAGATAAGATCATAGACCATTGTAAGATTTACATGTGATCCTTTTTTTTTCCATGTCAGACATTTTTTCCTCCAGAAAATAAATATCTTTGGTGAAATATAGAAGATAACTAGTTACACCACAGCTACACATAGGTTAGAATGTTGCCAATTTCAATTAATTTTCTCAAGACATTTTCACTGCTTGTTTAGTCTCTTAAAAAACTTTCAATATTCTAAGGTAATGGTATACATCTTTCTATATAATGTAATATATTAAAATATTTAGAGCAGGTGGTTAATCTTTAAGATAGTCTGTCATCATTGTTACATCTATATTTGCAATATAACAAGCCAGATGAAATTTACTGGTACTTAAATAATTTATGTGATCCTGGAGTAAGGATAATTCAGAAGCATGAGAAATTAAAATTTTGAATTGACATCTATAATAATTTCAAATTTCAGTTTAGCTACCTAAATCTTGTTTTGGAAACTTTTACTTGGTAATTAATCCATGTGAAAATATTTTATCCTGAAAGAGGAGAGTAATATTTTTTCCAACACCTGATGGATCCCTCCTTTTTATAAATAACATCTCTACAGATTAAATCCTCCTTATTTCCAAATTTTATTGAATTATGAATACTGAGGAAATATTTTATTCAAAAGTTTTTTGTTTTTGTTTTTTTTTTTCTCTTTCACAATTTGAAGTCATTGTTTTCTGTCTTTCCCTTTCTTAACGCACTTAGATTTAAAGAGATTTCAAAGGTTGGTAGGCCAAGTAGAATTCTGTCAAACCCTTTCTCTCTTCCTATTCCAGGAAAGCAGATTATTTAGAAACTGCTCGTTTGATAGAGTGATAGAATATCAGGTTGGCAGGGACCCCAGGGACCATTTGGTCCACACTTTCTTGGCATAAACACAGTCTAGACAAGATGACCCAGAACTCTGGCCAGTCGAATTTTAAAGATGTCCAATATTGGAGAATCCACCACTTCCCTAAGAAGATTATTCCAATGGCAGTTTGATCTCACTGTGACAAATTTTCCTCGTGTCCAATTAGAATTTCCCTAGAAGTTACTTTTACTCATTACCCATTATCTTTTCCATGTGATTCCTTGTAAAAAGAAAGTCTCCATCTTCTTTGTAGCCACCCTTTAAATACTGGAATATGATGGTAAGGTCTTCTCTAAGCCTTCTTTTCTCAAGATTGAAGAATCCCAATTTGTGGGCTAATGACTTTATCTCTGCTGGTGATGCCCTTGGTGCAACCCAATATCTTACCGACTTTCTTTTCCACAGTGGCACACTGTTCACTCATATTGATATTGTGTTCCACCAAGATTCCCAGGTCCCTTTCCACAGAACATATTCCCTTACGCTTATCCTTGTTGAACTTCATAAAGTTCTTGTTAGCCCACTCTTCCAGCCTATCCAAGTCTTCCTACAAGCTTTTCCAAAATGTCGTTTCCCCACTCAGTTTGGTGTCATCAGCAGATTGATGATCCCGTCATCCAGATCACTTATGAAGATATTAAACAGCATTGGGCCCAACATCAATCCATGAGTGACCCCACTTGTGAAAAGTTACCAGTTTGAAAAGGAGCTATTTGTTACCACCTTCTGGGTGCAGCCTGTCAGCCAGTTCCTACCCACTGCGCAGACAACTTGTTTATACCGTAATGCATCAGTTTGTCTAGGAGAAAGCTGTAGACAATCATGCCAAAGCCTTTAAAAAGTCCAGATAGGTAATGTCCACTGCTTATCCCACATCAACCAAGCAGGTTATATGCCTTATAGGTTTGTCATAGATTTCCTTTGTCATAGAAGGCAATCAGGTTTGTCATGGACAGTTTGTCCTTGGTGAATCCTTCCTGGCTTTTCCCAAAAATCAAGTGATTCATTTGACTTGTGATCTCCTCCAGGAGGATTCATTCCATAACTTTCCCAGGGACTTAAGTAGGACTGATTGGTCTATAATTTCCTGGATTGTCCTTTAAGTCCTTCTTGTAGATGGGAGCGACACTAGCTTTTTTCCAGTCTTATGGTATGTCCTCCAATCTCCATGGTTTGACAAAGATTATGGAGAGTGGCCTTGCAACAACATCAGCCAGTTCTCTTAACACCCTTGAGTGGATAACATCAGGGCCCATCAATTTGAAGGAGTCAAGTCTGTAGTAATTTGCATACAAGTTCTTCCTTCAGTGATGAAGGGAGCGTGTTTGCATCAACCTGGATTTTTATTCCCAAGCCCTGGGGCCCACCAGTGTTGGCAATGACAGAGGTGAAAGAAGTATTGAGAACCTCTGTACTGTCATGTTCTTTGGTGACTAATTCACGTCTCCTGTTTAATACTGGGCCAATATTTTCCTTCTGCTTCTGCTTTTTGTTTATGCACCTGAAGAACCCCTTCCTGTAGTTTTAGACATCTCCAGCCAATTTCTATTCAAGCCGAGCTTGAGCATTTCTAACTGTATCTCTGCACAACCTGAAAATGCCCTTGTAGTTTTCAATGGGTATTTGTTTGCTTTTCCATCTCTGGTACACTTCTCTTTTGGTTTTGAGTAGACTCAGAAGCTCATAGTTAAGCCAAGAGGGTCTCTTTATCCACCCACTTGCCTTACCTTTAAATGCCATGAACTGTTTTTGAGCTTCCAGGAGATCATTCCTGAAAAAATTCCAGCACCAGCTATCTCCTTTGTCCTCTTTGGAAGCTTCCCATGGAATTCTTCCCAGCCTAGAATTTATAGGCACATTCAGTAAGGCTCAAGACAGACAGGAGAATTTGTTCTCTTTTTATTGAGACAAAAGGAAGCCATAGTTGCTTTCACAAAATTAGGTTTTTAATTTAATTAAAAATAACTCTTTGCTACAACATTATTATTATTATCTACATGAGTTTCAGAGATATTTATTATGTCGTGGAACTAAGAACAGCCTCACCCTCATTCTCCCCTGCCCCCTCAGTCTCTTATGCAACAGCTTTTGCTATAAGAAAAAGTTAATTTTAATGCTATCTTTGCTGGAATCCTCTCCCTGCTGCTGTGACATTGCTTTAATTTAACATCCTCTTTAAATCAGTAGAGCGCCAGGGTATATGAGGGAAATCTGGTAGCACAAATTGTGTTCATCCTGTTCAAGGGAGTAGTTCTTTCATCTGAGTTAACCAGGCTTAATTCAACGCATCTCTTACAAAGTCCCCTACTGCATGAACATGTATAAGGTCCTGGGGGAGACTTTTCAACATGACATGGTTAGTATTTCAAAATAGACTTTTTCACCCTCTAGCATCAAAATGCATCAGCAGTATCTGACCATTAAAATATTATAGATGAAAAGGTGCCAGTATTTAAAACATCTATAGCCTAATCTTCATGGGATCCAAATAGTGCTATTGACCTACAGTAATCTCAGATGTGTGCTGGTTTTCAAGGTGTCCACAGTACTTTTTCCGATAACACAGTATGAGACTTTTTAAAAGCAGACATAAATATATCTTTTTTTAAACCAGCAACTCAAAGGTGTAAGGCACTACTCTTTCTTGTTTCTTTCTGGAATATATTAAAGTAAAAGTTAGATTTTCAGGAAGCCAAACTTCTATTTACAAACTTAAAAGAAGAACCAAATATAACTCATTTTGCAGTAACTTCCTTAGAAGAATTTAGTAGGTATTGAAAATCTGGTCTCTGGATGGAACGTTATAAACAGAAATAAGAATGACTAAATGTGTGTCTGGGGAAATATAGAGGAATATACTGTTTTGTATCTGGGCTGTAAACTAAGCACAATTCATCTATAGTATTTCAAAAGGCTAGCTTCTTTTCTGAAATGTTAGATTTAGTGATTATCTTTCCACATTAGTTCAGAAAAGAAATAGTTTATAATAAATGATACGGAGTTACTAATGAAAAATAGGCAGTCAGGGGCAACATGGAAAGTTACTTTAGTTACATCGTCTTAGACTTTATCTATGCTAAATAAACCAGTGCATTTTGTATGATGAAGACTGTCAGCAGACCTAAGCAAATACTTTTATTTTCACCATTCCATTTATCTGTATCTGTAACTCAATCAATTTTTATGCTATTTGCAAACTTATTAATCTTATTATTTTGTTTTGCATAACTGCAAAAATCATCAAATGCAAAAGACGAACCTAGCTAGTTTTCAAGGCTCATGACAGCCTTTTCTCCCGTGGTTTTTCAGCTGTTAATTTAAATAATTACACTCAAATATATATTATTTATTATTTTTATTTCAATTTTATTATTTTTTTTTTAAGTACTACCTTGAAAAGAGGTACACTTCAGAAAACAAGTAAAAAGTTATTTTCTTTTTGTAATATGAAGAGCTGCATTGCTTCTGAAGTGGTTATGAGTTTAACCGATGTCTGATTTGATAGCCACTCAAAGGTTTTTTTTCTTCTGTTTCTTGAATAGCCTTTTGCGTAGTCCTTCTCTATATTTCTGAAGGGGAAATTCAGCTGATAACTGCTCAATAGTAGTAATTTGTGATCAAAAAATAGTCTGGCATGGAGGGCAAGATGGCTCAACTGCAGAAGGGATTACACAGGGCAGCAGCAGGAATGTCAGAGACAGAATGACTTCCTGCAGGGGAGTAAAGTTTTCCCTGGTGATAAGATAAGAAACAGACAGAGACTAGTCCTGTAGCAATCCAGGAATGGGAGCACTCAGGCTACATTTGGGAAGTAGATCTGAGCTGGGGAATAGACCCAAGCCCAAGCTGAGGTGCCGGTGGCAAAGCTCCCAGGATTGGTGCTGGTACAAGTGTATACAGGGAGTCAAATCATAGTGCATGTTTTCAGATTCCTTGTAGAACCACTTATGGTGGTAGATTCGATGCATTGTTCATTAATTTATTTATTTTTACATATTTTAGCACAAATATATTTTTAATTCACCTCAAAGAGTACCGTAAAAATTCCCCAACATGTCCAACTAGGTTCTCATTTTGATGAGACAACAAAAATACCAATTTTTTTTAAAAATGTATGTCTCTCTCTAGGTTCGGACCTTTTTTGGCTATGATGTTCTTATGTGCTTTTCAGCCTCCTTTGGGTGCATCCACCTACTCCAACACAGTGTCCTCCATGGGCTGCAGGTGATATGTGAACATCCATGGGCTACAGGGGGACAGCCTGCCTCACCACGGTCTTCACAAGAGGCTGCGGGGGAATCTCTGCTCTGGCATCTGCAGCACCTTCTCCCCTTTCTTCTTCACTGACTTTGGTGAGTACATAGTTGCTTCTTTAACACATTCTCACTCCTTTCTTCTGGTTGCTGTTTTGCAACAACTTTTTCCCCTTCTCAAATACATTGTTACAGAGATGCTACCACTGTCACTGAGAACTCAGCCTTGGCCAGCAGTGGAACCATCTTGGGGCCAGCTGGCACAGGCTCTATGGGACAAAGGGGAAGCTTCTGGCATTTTCTCAAGGAAGCCACCCTTGTACCCCTCCTGCTACCAAAACCTTGTCATTCAAACCCAACACAAATGATCAAACCAATTGGTTGTTAAAAAGAGCTAACAAGAACAAACCACTGCCCCTAGCAGAACAAATGAACTAAAGGCAGCAAACTCCTTTTGTATTCAGACTGCTGTCATTTACGAAGGTATTCTCCAGTGAGTTTCACAGTCTCTTTCCCACCTCTGCTTCTTCTCCCTCTCTCTTTCCTCTCCCTTCTTTCCCTTTTTTTGTCCTCTCCTCACATCTACCCTAAAGGCAGGTCTCACTGAACAAAAATGCCTAAGCCAACAGTGAGTGAATCTTGTCCCCCTTTCAGTTTCCTGTTTTTTTCCAGTTCCATACAATAATATGTATTTATTATGAGACTGTGGTTATAAAAGGCTTAGTAGCATCTCCAAGGTCCTTAACTTCTGTGACTTATGAGATGAGAGAGTGGGTTTTTTCTAAATCAATACTCTCATGGTTTGAGGTTAAAGCTTTGGAACTTTGGTGTTCTTTGAAGTTCTCTTGGTATCACTCAAATCTTAAATTTATAGGGCACAGATAGCTTCAACACAATCCATGTTTTACAGCTTGTTTCAAAGATACTCAGCAATACCCAACAATACCCAATTTATGAATGTGTGTGGAGTTTGTGCCTTGGGAGACAGATACTAAGTGCTTGGATTTGAAGAGTTGTTTCAAAATCCAGATTTGTGTTATAATACAATGGGAAAGAAACAGGTAAAGGTAGGGAATTCAAAGGTTAACCTGACATAGAGTTCTTTTGAGTGCTTTTTCTTATGTGGGTTTTTTTTTTGTTTGTTTTGGTTTGTTTTTTTTTAGGGGGGTGGGGGGAAGAAGTGGGGGAACTGAGTATTTTTAGAGATGTACAAAAGATATCAAGGAAAGATCTACAATTTTGAGACAAAATCCAGAAATCCACCTAAATAAAGATCTAGGTGAACAAATTCCTTATTTGCATGGGGTCTTAACAACCAAACTTAAGGCTTTACCTTCAACCGGTTTTTACTATTCCTTAGCCAAAATATGTGTTTCTAAAACTCTTTAGTGTTAGTAATATATCCACAGCAATATTATTGTTTCAGTAACTTCTATAACTCTATAAATAAAATACTTGTACATTAATTGCTGGTTTGAGGTAAAAAAGGAACCAACTTTCTGTTCAGTAATTTTACTTTTTAGCTAGGTCTCTTCTATTTCTCTGAAATTAACAGCTTATTGTGGAGAAAACTGTTCGTTCTCAGAGTGACAAGCCCAATGTTTGTCCTTTGTGCCAAGGAACGGTATGCAATGAGGGTCTTGTGTATATACTTATACTATATAATATACTTATTGCTATAACAACCAAGGTCAGCTAATTTTATTATTTGCCCCATTGGAGGGTCAGAAATAGAAAAGTATAGGAAGGTCCCTCCCACCTGTGGGGAGGAGAGGATGGGACAGGTGACCCGAAACTGACCCAAAGCCAACTACATCCTGGGCTGCACATAAAAGAACCTAGGTCAGCAGGTCCAGGGAGGTGATTCTACACCTCTACTCTGCTCTGTTGAGACCCCACCTAGAGTACTGCATCCAACTCTGAGGCCCTCAACATAAGAAGAGTTTTGACCTGCTGGACCACATCCAGAAAACAACTACAAAGATGGTCAGAGGGCTGGAACACCTCTTCTGTGAAGACAGACTGAGACAGTTGCAGTTGTTCAGTCTGGAGAAGAGCAGGGCTTGGGGCCACCCTACTGCAGCCTTTTGGTATTTAAAGGGGACTTATAGAAAAAGATGAGGGTGAGCTTTTTAGCAGGGTTTGTTGTGCGGGCAATTGTTTTGAACTAGAAGAGAAAAGATTTGTAATAGATATAAGAAGAAATGTTTACAGTGAGGGTGGTGAAACACTGGAATTGGCGGCCCCAAGAAGTGGTAGAAGTCCTGTCCCTGGAAACATTCAAGGCCAGGTGGGACGAGGCTCAGAACAACCTGATGTAGTTAAAGATTTCCCTGCTCATTGCACAGGAGTTGGACTAGATAAATTTTAAAGGTCCCTTGCAACCCAAACTATTCTGTGCTTCTTTGAGTTAATGTCTATACTTGGCATAATAACCTAATGATAGAAGCTTTCTTCTAAGTAGTATTTCTATTTCTAACTGCATTTTATAAGGTCTAGGAAATATCTGACGTTTTTTAAGCTGATCCTGAGAGAAGAGTTTTATGTTGATCTAAATAATCTGAATTTCATCCCAGCAGCTGGGTATTTTAACTACTTTGTCCTTTCTCTTATAGCAGGAGACATCTGAATACATTTGACAATTCATTCTCTCTGTTTCATATCCAGAATTAGTTTTTGTCTAGTGAAAGTTCATATGCTGAGAAAGATGGACAAAAGCAAAGGAAGAGCATAAGAAAACAGGGAAAATACTGTGCCGTTATCTTTCTCTTTAAGGACCTTCTTTTCTGTGTTCCTCCTCTGTTTTGATATCTGTCATTGCCCCAAATGTAAAAAAGATTTCAGTAAGTGTCTTTGTGCTATAAGACCTTTAATAGATTGCCTTGTAAGAAATAAAAAAAAAAAAAAAAAAAAAAAAAGACCAGTATTAATATCTCACTAGACCTTTTCTTCAACTAAATGCTCAGTAATGCATGACAAGTATGGTACTGAACATGTCTCAAAAGAAAATCTCCATGTACAGTACAATGAAGGTGGGTCAAAGTGACACCGGGTATTTCAATACGGATTTTTTCACTTCTTTAATTAATATCTGACTCACCAAATATCTCTACCATGAAATAATACTTTCCAGACTTCTTATTACTCTAACAAGAACTGAAAAGATGGACATGGCTGAAATATTAACCAGCATACAATAATTTTAACTAATAAAGACTTACATACAGAATGTGAATGAATAAAGTTGGAGAAGCCATAGGTTACTCAGTAGATTCATTAAACCATTAGACATTCACATATTGCTGATGGATAAGGTGTTCTTCCATTACTTTTTCCACAAATGGGTCACAAAACTGAAAAGATAGCTTGAAGGTACTTTGTTAAAAGATTTCAAATAGAATACAGCCAGAATAGATTGAGCTCTACAGTGATACTTAGAGCTGATATGTAACCAGATAGTGAAAGGAAATACTATTTTGTGAAGTAAGCGCAAATAAGTTTGAAAGAGTGAATAAGGAAACCATTTATTCTTGATTCTTAAAGTGTCACTATTTGACACAGTAGGACTATCAAGCAAATCATAAAGCACAGACAGAACTGCCTGTGTTCCCACTTGTGTTTGTTGCCCCTTGTCCTTTCATCAGGCACCTCTGAGAAGAGCCTGACCCCATCCTCTTGACACCCACCCTTTAGATATTGATAAGCACTGATGAGGTCCTCTCTCAGTCTTCTTTCTCCAGGTTAAGCAGATCCAGGTGTCTCAGACTTTTCTTAGAAGATAGGTGTTCCATTTTCTTGATCATCTTTGTTGTCCTCCACTGGACATATCGCTTAATGTAAATAAAAAGGCATCTGTATCTACTTAATCATGATGTTTCTAGTTATTGCCTGTTGGTACAACACTGCAAGATTTTCTGAGAAATCAGAAGCTGTCAGCAAAATTTTCACCTATTTTGAAGTCAAGGGAAAAACTCTAGTCGACTTACTCCAATTACAAATTTCACTCTACTTATCATGCTTTAACTTGAGATACTTCAGTGACATTGTTATTAAAACATAGGTGAATCTCTGAAGTGAACGTCAGGAGAAAGGTCAGAAAATTATATAAATCAGAAAACACTTTTTTAGTGTAAGGATGACCAAGCACTGGCACAGAACTCCCAGGATGTGGAGTCTCCATCTTTGGAAACAGTCCAAAGCTGTCTAGACATGGTTCTGGGCAACAGGATCTAGGTAGCTTTGCTTGAGCAGGGAGATAGTTAGACCAGATGACTTCCAGAGGTTCCTTTCAACATTAAATACTTTGTGGTTCTGTCATAGTTCATGGATGGCTACACATTTACTTAAGAAAATTAAATTCTACTTTATACACAATGCAATTGTTTCTAAGGTGTTTAAATTCCCTTATTGTTCTTGTCCATATATTCTTTTTTCTAAGATGGGGTATTCAGGCATCTGTTGCCTAATCAAGCTCACTCGAAAATGACAAAAAAAGTGTATCTCGGGGGAATCTGATCCAAGGGAATGTCTCTATGCCTACCTAGCACATATGATCAGCACCAAATTCTGTGCAAATTCGAAAAAGCTAGTCAAATATAATTAAAATTTGACTGTTAAGTGAATTATTGTGCATTTCTCATTTTATACTCTTTTCTCAGAACTCTGTTATAAATCTGGTTGTCTACTTTTATAACTTATTTGTCAGACAGGTCAAAAGTTAGTACAGAGACAAAACAGTTTCAAATAAAATATAACCAGAAATACATTACATTTAAATACAAAAATCTCAAACTCACTAGATAGGACAGTATGGAAAGAAAAATAAATTACACTCTATTTATCCAAGATGTCTACTAAGTTCAGACTTTTGCCAATTTTGTTTTTATTCAATTAAATGCTCGTAACATTACTTTTGTCTACTTTCATCCCCCCCCCCCAAAAGAAGTACACTTTCATGCTCTGTGTTGCTGTTTAATTTTTTCTGTTTTGTCATCTTTCACACGATCTTTACCTTGCTTAAATTATTATATTTTTCTTCTTTGTATTATAATCTGAATATTTCATCTGTATCTTACTGACCGTGACTAATTGTCTGGTTGTGTTAAGCACAGTCCTTTCACTGTCTGTATTGTTGATCTGAGTACTTTTTCAATCAATATTAGTACTTTACCTTAGTACTTCCGCCAACATTTTGACATCTCTTTTTACATTGATGTATTTTCCTTTTTTTTTAAAAAAAAGTCAATTATTAAAGAAATGCTAAAGAATTGCCCTTCATCCTAGTTAAGTAACTGTCTTATTTAAAATGTTTGGTCTGCAATTCCTCTACAATTATTTCATTCATATCAATAGAGGGAAACAGAAAGCTTATTGCTTTGTGACATTAATGTTACATAATCTTAAAAGTATGTTCCTGGAGGTCATTCCATTCAGCTGAAGGCCAAATGAACTTTCACCATGATATTCACCCCTCTAATTACAATTGACAGAACAACTTCATGGTTTCCATTATGTCACAGAAGACTAGGTATGGACAATTTGTTACTCTAAACATCATAGGAACACTTTCAATTGTAATTTACAGGACAACCTTATTAAACCTTATACTACGACATAGTTTGGGCAGATACACTTGCTATCATAGTGAGAAGCACTTACAACTTATGCAACTGTACACTAAAATAGAAGAAAATAAAAAAAAAGAATCTCTAAGGTTTCATACATCATAAAGTATGTGGATATTCCTGTAGTTTCAGCACTAAACATTGGAAAATTGAGATTCCTTTAAGTAAATGCATTTTGTACTATTATATTTGGCAACAGAGACAAAGAGACTTCCTCGTCTGGTTGTGAAATCTATATCAATTTTGTATTCTGGCAAATGGAGGTAATATTTTAATGCAATAAAAAATAATATTTAATAAGCTTTTGAAGATATTTTTTTTAATATACCCAGTTCCAAATTGTAACAGAATGCGTAAGTATGTTATTAAAATTAATTCTGATATTTTGTGGATACTAAGTACAGTTCCAGTGCAGAATATGGCAGAATTCTAGGAACTGTAGCTACTAAGCATCTGCAACTGCGAAATTCAAACATTACAAAGATTTAAAAAATAAATTTTAAGAAAAAAATTGCTTGATGTAGATTTGTGATTTTTTTTTTTGTATTTGCCATTTCATAAAAAAAAAATGTAATGGTTGATTTTATTTTGATTTTTAAAGTTATTCAATAGGACTATTCTACTGAAATAGGAGGATTGGATAACATACATAATCAAGACACATATTGAATTGTATGGGTTGTCAGCTAGACAGAAACACCTGCAATGCTTCTTGAGGTTTTCAGTGTTATGTGTTTTGTTTTGTAGTTTGTTTGTTTGTTTGTTTTCTTGTTTGTTTGTGGGGTTTTGACAGTTTGGGTTTTTTTTGTTCTGGTTTTGGTTTTTCTTTTTCTTCTCTTTTTTCTTTTTTAAAGGATCTGCTTCTTGTAAAGCGCAATGTATAGCTTTAATTTTCAAGGTGGAATAAGGAAGTCATAACTGGGGAATTCTAAAATTTCATGCTTGTTATTAGTGCTTTCTGCAACACAAGAGCAACAGTTCACTTTTCATGCCATCCTGTATAATCTTGAACGCTTTACAGTGGGATAGTTACAGCAAAGAAGAGAAGATCTTTTTGGAACTTGTAATACTCCCTATGTCCTACAAGGAAGTTATCTCTGAAGGTAATTATATTTGTTTCATTATATCAGTACCCTGTGGATATTATACTGAACTGAGTTTAAATACAAATTTTTCTATTTGATCTGTAGGAGGCAATTTTTTTCTATAATCAGTCCAATCTATACCAATCATAAATAAAATAAAAGGCACTGCCTTAATATAAATAATAATATTTTAAATGCTTGATTTGACATATAAAGCAATTCTTCATTCTTCAAGTGTTCAATTGCCTTAAGTGTTCCAAAATAAAATCACTCTTCTAAGTGAAAAAATTGAACAGATATAAAAGCAAGCTACAGTCCATATCTTTTCAGATTTTAAAAGATGTCTTCTGACAAAAATTTAATTCCAAGAATAGAAATAAATGCTTCTTTGAATCCTACTGGTGTGTCCCTAATGCTCAACACCTTCAAAGTGCTTGGAGGAAGTCCAATAAAATATTAGGATCTTCCATTAAATGAATATTCGAAGTCAGTTATGAGGAAACGGAATTGGTGGATGCACCAGGAAGCATGTAAGCAGCACCTCTTAACTGTAATATTTCACAGTTTACTGTCCTGACCTTTACAAGTGATTTGAGACATCCTAATTTTATTCTGCCTTGAAGCAGTTTCATTTTAGTTAATAAATTCCATGAGATTCCCTAATGTGGGGCTCAAATTGAATCTTAATTACCAAGCTGATCAGACAGATGACAAAATTTCTACTTTCTGAAGTGTCATATAGTATGTGATACTTTGCTTTAAATTCTACACGGTGAAAGATCCCTTAAAACTCAATTACAACTTTACTTCTCAGGCACTTGACCTTTTGCTCTGGCAGGATAGTCACAAGTTTAATAGTATATACTTACTTACTGGAAAAGAACGTTAAAATGTTGGTTACTCAGTTGTAGGTAAAGACAACAAAATAATATATATATTTTACAAATAAGTATACACTAATCACTAAAGTTCATTTACCACTTACCAGTAGAGGGTAGGTAACAACTTTCAATAAGTGTTATACAAAGTAAAAATAAACAAGTATATGGTACTATGCATCTTAGACAATTTTTCTCTGTATTAAGTTTAATCTATACGATGTCCTAGTTCTGTTCCTTGGAGATTGAGTTGATTGTGTCCTTTTCCATGTTTTTTATTTCTATTCTTCTAACTTATTCCTTAATCTATAAGCACCTTAATACCATGAAAAAAATATTTTCTTATTTCTTGACAGGAACTTAGTCATGCCCGATAAAGACAGCTAACAGTTACTTTATAGTCCTTTTCACTTGTTTCACTGGTCTTCAGAACATCTTTTTTTTTTTTTTTTTTTTCATTCTAATTTGTGTACCTCTAAATCAGCTCAAGATAAGTAATATATTTTTTGTTGAGCTCAGAAATTTACTAGTTTTCTTCTCTTAAGATGTCACATGGCAGAAATACATCGGGGACATCATTAACATCTAAATAACAGCACCTTCTGGAGATTCTGTAAAATATTTCTTCTTTCTTACATATTGTGTAAGCTTTTAAGTATCTTCACCTACAACTGCAGTTTTATGTGAAATTTATAGAGAAGAATTGTTGAAATGTAAGTATATAATAACAATTGCTGAAAGTAACAGAATAAACCAAATAAACCAAACAATTTAACATAGAAAGGGAAAGTTACAGAGAAGCTTAAAATTTTCCTGATTTTTAATTGTGACGGACGAATACCATATTGAGTTCCTGTCCTTTGTTACATCTCCTAGTGTTGTAAGCAATTTTCATAGCCTTTAATTAAAAACAATCAATCAATCAAACAAACAAACAAAAAAAACACCAAAAACTCCAAAAACTCCAAACCAAAACAACAACAACAACAAAAAAAACAACACAAAAAAACCCCAACTAACACAACAGCAAACCAACAAACAACCCAAACAACAAGTGTGCTGAAATTTTATTTACTTTGTAATTTTATTATAATTTGTTGTTCAATATTATAAATCTCTTTTGGATCTGAGTTAGTTTTTTGTTCTCACTGATGTCCTCTGCTTCTTTAAATGAGGAATATACTACGGTTTCCATTAGCTTGTCACTAATTCATTTTTTCTTATAATTCAAATATAAATCTAGACCTTAGCATTGTACCATTGAAAGTATCCCTGAGAACCACTATTCATTCTGTAAGCTGAAGTATTAGTATCCCTTTGCTACAGTCATTTAGCTGTATTTCACCCTATATGAGATTATCTGCACACACATAACTTAAATTAATTTTGACTCTTTGACACTTTGTAAAGGGAAGACCATAAAAATTAACTGCTTGAGTATTTGAAATATGGCTTACAAAATACAGAACTACCATCTTCAGTTGTCCTCTACTGTTATCCAGAGATACGAAGTCAACCCGGGCACTCTAACACACCATGTTCAACCATTTCATCCAGTTAGAGGAATATTTCCTTGCTTGCTCTTATCAGGGTCACACATGCTGCTCTGCATATGCAAATACCTGAACAACAGGTATTTTGCTCTCTCTGATCCACAGTTGGTACACCTATACTGTCAGTGCAGATCTCACATGTTGAATTGCTGAATGTAATTCCACTATAATTCAATGAGAATGGTGGTATTACTGCAGGGGCTGGTACTGCAGTATGGACAGAACCATGTACACACAAATTATTTCATTAATGACAAAGTCCAACTTTTACATAAACATCATAAACAACCAAGAAAGCCTCTCTTTTGCTTTAAAATTTTCTGTGGTCAAATGATATTAGATACATGGTTAGTGAAGCTTGTAGTTTGAAGAGTTTCTTGCCATTTAAATAATAATTTATTTTTCTGACGTAGAACAGGGGCTCCATGGCAACAAAACAGTTCAAATAAGGAAATTTATAGGCAGAAAACACAGGTGGTCTAGTTTCAGAAAGTCTCAAAACTAGTAGGTAGAAGCATAGCATGTGTAAATCAGGACCTGAAGATTTTTATTTCCTTCAAATCAGCATAAAAACATGGAAGCAGTCCTTCAAATGTCATAGGTCAACTCACACTCAACAAAATATGTAGTCTCACAATTTTACTATAAAGGTTTTATTAATGAATTATTAAATAAACACAAAAAACCTTCTAATGTCTCTACTTGAATAGAAAACAGTAGATGAAGAGATCCTTGAAATCCCAGTCTCAATGTCATCAAAGTTACCTTTATTCATTGTCATTTTGCAAAATGAGGATAGGCACAACTTGCTTACTAAATACACCTGAAGTCCCAAACATGTTGTTAATTTTTTTTTTTTTTTGCATGTATCTGCTTCTTCCTCATCCTTATTCTCCTCATTTTATTTCTCTCTTTAATTTTCTTGTCAGTAAGTCTATCTTAACTAGACAAGATTGTCTCTTTTACAGTATTGATGTGTGCACATGATGGGGGAGGTACCTCACACCAGTGTTATGCCCAGTCTGACTCTTGTACAAGTTATCAGTGTCTCAAAAGTCTCATTTAGAGTAAGACTCATAAATCTATATCCTGTGCCAAGATTATTCTGTTATCAAATAGCAGTTTATGTCAAAATTTGAAACAGCATTTTCCTTTCTGAGTTTTCTGGGATATATATCTATCAACGTGTATGAATGTTGTTAGATATTAATTTTTTTTTTTTCCCAGAATGGGAAATAGTTAATGAGTTGTCTAAAAATAATTGGCTGTCAAATTAAACTTTATCCTTTCTGTGGTAGGTTGACATAAGCCAACAACTAACCACCTACACGGATGTTTGCTCACTACTGCCTGTCCAGCAGGATGGGGAAAATGAGAGAAAGACCTCAAGTGAGAAAACTCATGGGTTGAGACAAAGACAGTTAATGGATTAAGGAAAGATACAAAAAAAAAAAAAAAAAAAAGTGACACGCAAGCAATCACTCAGCAACTCCCATGAACAGATTAATGCCCCAGCAGTCTGAGCAATGGCCACTTTGGGAGACAACTCCCTGCACTTCCACCTCCCTTCTTTTTCCTTTGTTGTAGGTTTTATTGTTGAGCATGATGTCATATGTTACACTATATCCCTTTGAATAATTCAAGTCAGTTGCCCCAGCTCTGACTCCTTGCAGGTTCATGCCCATCCTCAGTCTACTGTCTGAGAAAAAGAGAAAACCTTGACACTGAGCAAGAACTCTTCAGTAATAGACAAAACTGTTGGTGTATTATCAGCTCTGCTTTAGCCACAAATTCAAGAACATGGTACCATATTGGCTTCCATGAAGAAAGTTAACTCCCTCCCAACCAGATGCATAACTACTTCTCATAGAAAACCAAAAGCAAATGGGCTAAAGAATGCTATTGTAGTAGTACTGTTAATTCAAGTTTTCCATTTGAAGCAATCTCATTCCTCTCCCGTCCATAGCTCTGATAAGAAGGGTTTTTTTACTGATGATAGTCTTATAAAGAGTGTGCAATTTTTTTAATTCAAATTTCATGTCTTAGTTAACTGTTAGTTTATCAGCAGCATGATCAGACCCTCATTCATTTATTACATTGAATTATGCAAATTACTCCACAACATATCTTTCCAATTTAACTTCAGATAGCTCTTACTAAGTCTGTTCTTAAAAGCAATAAAATAAATAGTCCAGAAAAAATAGTTCAGAACAACAACCAGGTAAGTTCACTTCTATACTTCAAGTTAAATGTGTTGTGGGGTGCAATTATGTCAGTCTCAGGGAACTTAATTAAGTTCAACAGTGTTTGATATTAAATATTATTTCAAATGTTTTTATTTTGATACTTGGAAGACTGTAAACTAAAAGTCATTACTGTTCAAAGCTTTGCTATTGCATATGAAATGTGTAAAATAGATGAAGTGCAGAGAAGAATTGATAATTTCTAGCTTTTCCATACTACATAAAGTAAAGCTAATAGAGACTTAATATTATTTTTCATGTATGAATTAAAGAAAAATTGCCTTTGGAAACATAATACTTCTACAAATTAAATATGTGCTGTCTGTTATGAAACATATTTTTATGAGAAAAAAATGAAATAAAACAACAAAAATCAATGCCCAAACCTTTGAAACTGGGTATGTATCAGACTTCCATTAAAAAGCTCGGGTGACCAGCTATGACACCAGACCAAATTTTTCAGTTTTATACAGCTGGGTCTTGGCAACTTTCAAAGATGAAGATTGCACAGGCCCTCTGGACAATGTGTTCTCCTTCTTGATTGTCCTCAGAGTGAGAACATTTTGGTTCAACTGGTTCTTATATACTTTCCCCCTACATGGCTTTCTCTCTATCTCAGAAAAATAAAAATAAGTAAATAAATAAATGCCAACCATTAAATCTGTAGAATCTGAACTTTTCAGCAATGAAAATAGTTTCTCATGGGGTATTACTGTTTCTATGTCACTCCGTGATCTTTCTTCTTCTAAGTATACTCAGCACAATTCATAAGGAAATAAGAATCTTTTACAGAAAATGCAATGATGTTCTAGAAGCTGAAACTGAATGGAGATGCTATTAGATGCATTAATAAGATATAGATGCATTAATAAGATTTTGGTGATTGACTTTAGTTCCATATTAACATCATTTTCAATTAAGATGTCTGAAAAAAAATGGATGTCAGCATGAGACTTTTATAAGGTCCTATTGTACTTGATGGAAATGCATTCAATTAAGGAAGTAGTTGCCTAAACACAAACATGTAGTGTCATTATTTGCACTATGTTATATCCTGTCCGGTCTGTCTGTCTGTCAGTACAGAAGGGGAACTTAGAGTGGTATTCAACTGGTAAAGGCCACAGTGATTACACAATTACTAGCAAGTCACAATAATGTTATAAGGAGATAAATTAGATTAAGGGTCATCATTTCAAACTCTGAGCAGTAAATCTGATTTTTTTCAAAGACAATTTTCAGATAACCTGTTTAGATTTCAAAGTTTAAATTCAAATATGTGAAATATATGAAACAACCATTTCCTTCATTTACATTATTCTTTGGAATTTTCATGTTTGAAACATCTGTGGTTTTATAAACATTTTATACTCTGAATGTTAACATTAATTATTCATTGTTGCTGTCAGGGAGTTCTGAGTCCCAAATCCACCCGTATAGTCTTTAATTGCTCTGACCAACCTCACCTGAAAATACCTTTTGCACATGGACCCAGGAGCTTCTTTTAAGCTCAGGGACTGCACCTCTGTAATACCATGTTCCTGACTGTGCTGTGTAGAGTCTTTGCTCCAGCTCGTCTTGAGGGACAGTCCTGCCCTTGCTGTTCCCTCCCAGCTAAACAGACCCCTCAAAAGAGGACATTTAAATGAAAAGATTTTAAAGATTCAGAAAGCAAGAAAGGCAAAAATGGACTCTTCATGAAAGAATACCTTGAGATCCACAAGTAGCAGACAGCCTGCATGGGAGTTATCTTTCATGGGCTTTAGGAACTTGTTCCAGTTATCCACGCATAACTATCTAATGGTACCTCAAATAACCTCAGACATCTAGAGCACCAGCATAGGGATGAAAGTTATGACCAAGGATGTATGATAAACTAGAACTAGAGCCAGTATTCCAGGTTTATGTAGGCTTCCTTTTTGAGTTTGAGTTTGTCCAGGAGCTCCTTGTTCATATGTGCAGGCCTCCTGGCATTTTTGCCTGACTTCCTCTTTGTTGGAATGCATTACTTCTGAGCTTGGAGAAAGTGATCCTTGAATACTAGCTAGCTTTCTCGGGCCCCTCTTCCTTGCAGGACTTTATCCCAGAGTATTCTACCAAGCAGATCCCTCAAGAAAACAAAGTCTGCTCTGATGAAGTTCAGAGTAGAAAGCTTACTGTGCACCCTCCTTGCTACCCTAAGGCTGTCAAACTCTACCACTTTATGGTCACTGCATCCAAAGCTGCTCTTGAGCTTCACATTCTTCACAAGCCCCTCCTTGCTGGTGAGAACAAGCTCCAGCATGACGTATCTCCTCACTAGCTCTTCTATCACTTGAAGAAGGAAGTTATCATTGAAACATTCCAGGAACCTCCTTTGAAATTGCTTTGAAGTAGAAACAAGCGTAAGACTTGGTTCAGTTGTCCACAGATAGTCATGAATTGACATTTGAGACACGGGGCTAGTAAATCTGACAAAGCATGTTCAGTAGATTCATGTACTTCTGGAGAAGTAGGAAAAGGCCAAGTGAGTTATCTCAGATATGACAAGATGAAGCCTACCCAAACACTCAGTTTAGTCAGTGTGAGAACTTGACTACGTCTACCCAGCTGTTAATGAGATGATGTGTTGGGAAAACAAGAAAAGCACAATTAATCGGTATGAGGTTGACATTCCCAAAAAGTCTGGACTTCATCTGCTCTGCATTAAGTGTTTAAATATTTCCTGGAAAGCAACAAACAAGCATAGATGAACTTTTGATAACTTTGCATCCACATAACACATCAGAAACCCAGGTCTTGATTTGTTTCAGATATGGAGATACTGCCATAGAGTGACATGATCGATGAGACCATTGGCAGCTTATGCTGATCATCTAGGTTAGAAAACAAACAACAGTGAAAACAATAGTTCTCTAGGGTGGAGGAAACGCCTCAGGGCTCTGCAATGCTGTGTCAAAGGATGAGCCCAACCTGAAACTGCTACCTGCAAAGCCAGGCCATGAGCCAGGACTCAGGTCTTGATCAACTGGAGTGAGAATCCTCTTCCCTCAGGCCTGAGCCTGTGGCTTATCTGGAAGTGGCATGAGGTGGTGACCACATATTCTGTACAGGGTGTATGTGTGCACGTCTGTGTCATAGAACTGAAATTGCTTTCTACCCTCTGCACACATACCACTTACTGCATACATCTCCCATGTTATGTCATTAAGTGATGTTCTTGTGGTCATCTTTCCCTAAATTCCTATGACACTCATGGTGTTTCTAATGGACCATGACACCTGTCTTGCAGAAAACTAAATTAAACCTCTTTGTTGTAAAAACTGACTTGCTCTGACTGTTCAAATTAAAGATAGGTTTGAACTGCTCACATGTAGGCTTGTCATATTTGAAATATTCTGGGGTATTTTACCTGGAAACCAGAAGATGAAGATCTCCCTGAAGTCCAGTGTAATAGCTTACAGACCTATGCAGATGATTTAAATCACTGTGGGGTGGCAGGACACATCTCCTTTTGGTTAACTGAATCTATCTCTGTGCCTTCACCTGCTGCCAAGAGGAATTTAGAGATAGCTTATTTGTGTATAAAAAGATTGTTGACACCTAAATTTGTGTGTCTGAATCTCAGATTTAATCCCATCTTTTGATTCTCTTTTTTTTACTGTTATTACTTTTAATTATTTTTTTTTCCCCTGTGTATTAAGGATTTTTCTTACCTTTTTGGACCCACAAGGAGCATAATAAAAGCATTATGGACCTAAACCTTTTAATGAACTAGTCCTTACACTCCAAATTATTATTATTATTCTTTTAAAATATATTTATATGATACAGTATATTTTAATGATACAATGTATGCATTAAAATTATGATTGTATTCACAATGTACACATTCTCAGTGTAGTATCACAGCTGCTTCATTCTGCCATTATGAGATGTAGAATGTTTCAGTGATGTTCTAATGGAAAAACATTTTCTCTTCTTGATCTCTTTTAACTTCCACTGACATTTCTTTGCCTTGGGTACAACCTGTCAAAAGAAATTGCTCAACACGCTTATTAATAGCGGTAACAGTATGCCTAATGTGATTCAATTAGCACAATCTAGTAGACTCACTCTGTGACTGCTTCAGGAAACTTGTCATTGAATTTTAGCTCATAACCTTAAAGACTGAATGGTAGTTACTCAAAAAGTCTAACTAGATTTTTTATATAAAAAAGAATATTTCAGCATGTTCATTATTGGTCTACCTTTTGTTTTTCTTTACCTCAGAAATTTTGAAAACAGAAGCTAAAATATAAAACAAAATAAAAGCAGATGATTCCCAGGAAGAGATACTAATGAATAAAAGTATTTCTCAGATTTAAATCTTGCTTGATGATATTAGCTTTTACACACACTCTTGAACTGAAAGGGACAAAGAATAAGCATCAGATATAGAAAAAAAATATAAAAAATGAAGGTCTCAGTAAAGATTTTGGCATTGTATTTCTTGTCAGTACTCTCCTAGATAAATGCATGTGATATCAGATGATATTTGAAAATGGATTGTGAAGTAGAAAAGATATTTTGTCTATAGCAATGATTAATGACAAAGTTTTCTTAAGCAGTAGCAAAATCCGAAAAGGACAAGGCAAGGAGTGAAAATGGATAAGTGTATGGGTCACAAATAAAAAAGTCTGAAAAGCTTTATAGCCCATTCTCCTATGCAGGTAAGATGCTCATTGAAATTAACTAAAAAAAATTTGCTTCACTAAACAGGCACGTAATTTGAAAATATAAGAGTGGCAAAAAATGTTTATACTTGCCCATGATGGCATAGACTTTTATCAGACCGTGCTAGAAAATGCCACTATAAAAGACTTTGTGGTCTAGGAGAAGTCTCTGCTGTTTGTATCTGACATTTAAATGCCAACTGTCCGCACCTCTCTGCTTAGTACAAGTTGGTGGAGAGCGAGGTCGTAGAAAAATAGTAGTGAAAGAAGGACCTGTGCCAGGAATGAAATACGAGCTGTTGACTTCCTTTGTTCTGGAATTTGATACTGACTTGGTTTTGTGAAGGTGTATTTCTCCACTAAATTTAAGTGTATCTTGGGGAACTTGAGTCTTTTTATCCAAGGTCAAAACTCAAATTATTTTACCATAGCTTTTCATTGCTGGGATAGAAAATTAAAGCTCTTAAATGGGTTAAGCTGTGTATCAGTACTCAACTTATTGCAACTACCAAACCTTCTTGATTGTTACTGAAATTGTGTGTCTGTGGCTGGGCTAAAAACCACTTTCGTTGCCCTCTTTGTACATTATTCCCCAACTCCTTCTCTAGAACACTCTGTTCAAGCACATCAAAACAATTTTCTAACTGGTTGTTCAAGGCCTTGACAGTTATTTGTCTCACTACCTACATCCTCTGATATTTTATGTGTTATTTCAGCCAACTCATCATATTTATCAATAGTATCTGCTGTAGTTGTTCATCCATCTGCTTCTCCTTCTCTTATATGTGAACATCATTTGTTATTACTGAATACTTCCCTAAGCATCTGTAAACTTTTTTTTCTACAAAAATCTTATGGTTTAGGAGTGATGAGATCTCAATCTGATGTCAGTAAAAACACATGGTAAAATACAAATGTTTTGAGATTTCATATTTTAACACCATAAATAACTAGAGGAAACCAAACATTCTGTTGGTGAGGGAGGAAAAAATAGAGAAAAATACATGAAAGTTCAGTATTGTAGGTGTTATTCCTGTAAAGAATTAACATCTAGAAGAGTGGGAAAAGGGAAATACATTTAAACTTTTAACTTTTAAAGATAGAGAACAAGGTAACCTATTGCCATCAGTAACCTGGGGATTTGGTCCAGAAACTCAAAGGACCGCTTCAAATATTGCCATAATTCCTTTAAGTTTTTTATTACAGAAGTATCTTCTCTCTTTTGATACCTTGAATGCTAAAGAAAATGAAGATACTAATGTAGCAGTAATATACTTAAAATAAAGCATGCTTTCAGTATATTTCTCAGAATAGAGAAATTATTTTAAAATGTTAAAAGTAAAGCAATCTTGTCTTTCATCGATTCCAAATAATTCAGGCTATCATCCACAGATTTAACTGCTGGTAAGTCTATGTTTTATTTGCAGCCTAAGTGTTTCAAAAAATCCATGCTGTTTCCTTTTATGCTTCTCTCTGTGTTCTGTAGCCTTCACAGAATTTTCTTCAAAGGACAGAAAACTGAATGCTGGTCCTGACGGGCAGTTGCTGAACTCAGAATCACACAGTACTCCTGTGCTAACATTACAAATCCGCGGTACTTCCGAGCAGCGTTAGCATGTCAATTGTTTTCATCCCACTACACTGCACCTTCTCACGGTTCTGTCACTTGTCTGCTTGGATGACTAGGCAAACAGGGTGATGAAATAAACTATTTTAATTACATTAATATCTACAAATAAAAGCACAGATCAACAGTTAGGTAATATTTGTTTGAACATTTTTTTTTTTATTACAACTAATATATTTTCATTACAACTAGTAGAAATTGTAACAGTCTCACAGGTATCTAGAATTCCATTTCCCTCTTATAAAGATGGAAATCAATTCCGAAGGAGTTTAAGTGTTCACTAGTTGACAACAATTTTTCTCTAAAGTAGTGGATCTTCTAAAAGAAAAAACAAATAAAAGTGTTTGTTTCATTTGGTTTTCTAGGTGGTTGTTATGATCATTTCATTCTTTCTGTAACATTTCTGATTTCATGGGGAATCACTTCCAGTAAGTATGCCTTGAAAAAGATGTACTAAGTAAAACTTCTTTTCACAGCATCTCAAAAGATTCAGTAACTCTTCAAAAGAAAAGTATGATCCTCTGAATAGAAATTTCACATAGACTCAAAAGCCCTCAAGGGCACATATTCAGTGGTGAGTGAATCTTACAGACAGGCTTGCGTCAAATATTCGAAAAAGCACAAGTAAATCATCAATGACAAGAGAGAAAGAGCACATCAGATGTAATGAAAACAAAGACAGGAAAATGTTTGACGGAAATTCTTGTAATATTTAGATCTTGGGGGGAGGGCATGCGTGAACAAAAGTTCTCCTCTAAGGATGACTGTGATCTTTATTCAGATAATGTTACCATCTAACTTGATAGAGATTTCGCCTGTAAATTTATTTTATTTTATAACAGAGCTCTGAATTAGCACACCTTATTATGTTGCAACTACTTCTAATATACTTTTCCCCCCCTTTCTACAGCTAATATAGATCTGTAACAACTACTCCTTCTTTTGTATTAGATACAACACATAGATTTCTGCCTAAATTATTATATTTACACAGGTATTAAAATGTGCTTAATTATAGATAATAAAGATAATACACCTAGTCCTGAGAATCCCAGTATACTCATCCTCAAGTGGTATGAAATTGTTAAGGTGGTGAAAAAATCTACCTGAACAAAAAAATCATTACTATTTTGGGATTGTCTAATGGTATTTTGCAATAAATTTTATAAATATATCCATGCTATAGGTAGTGAAGCTAGGAAATGCTACAACTACAGCACCAGCCATAAAATCCTAGCATTTGTAGAGATCTAAACAATGTTTTAGTGAAGAAATTATTCATTCATGAATTCTGATTACAATAAAGTGAAGTCATGCCGTCACTTCTGGTACCGTTTTACTCTTGATGGCACCCTAATGTTTACATAAACACGTTTTCAAAAAAGACAACTGTATTAATAGCATTAATAGCATTACTAAGAGATTTTTGAGTGGAAACAACTGTCCTGGTTTGGGGTAAAAT
>VXBW01008241.1:56741-96235 GCA_013400375.1 Thinocorus orbignyianus
CTGTCCTTTTGTTCTGATTTTCTCAGAACCGCGAAACAACCTTCACAGAAATTGCAGTAAATGGAGATTTACTATGCACAAATAGAAGTTAAAACAACACAAAATGAAACAAACCCACCAAAAGTAAACGTGTTAAAAACCATAGCATGGAGCTCAACTAACCTTCTTCTTTTAGGGTGATAGTTTTTAATGAAGTGGAACCTGAAATTAGACTACTATAGTTTTTTTAAGCTTATGAACAGATACTGTAATTTACACAGATAACCTGTGTAATCCACAGTGTTATCACAACCTGTTTTGTACAGGTTGTGTCAGGAAGATGTGGATCCCCCATCCTTTCATATGTTCAAGGCCAGGTTGGATGGGGGCTTTGAGCAACCTAGTCTAGTTGATATGGCCATGGGAGAGGCATTGGAATAATATGGTCTTTAAGATCCCTTCCAACTCTATACCACTCTGTATTTCTATAGTTAATTACCACCGGCTGATGGTCAGTTCAAGAAAATCTAAATAAGTCCAAGATCTTACATGCAACTCCCTATTCTCAGACTCTTTTTGTCACAGAAATTTAAGTCAAGGCTGCATGAGTATTAGGTAACATACATGGTGAGGAGGTAAAATAATGGGATAGATGGTGTGAAGAGTAATCACAAGGTAGTTGGAAGAAACATTAAAAAAAAAAAAAAAAGTTTTATCATAACATCTGTCAGAGATCTGAAGTTAAAGTTACATAGTAGTGACAGTCACTTATTTGTCCCTTCTATTATTCTCATTCATGTAATATCCAATGTTATTCACAAGAGACTGCAGGAAAACAGTTTGGTTTCTTTTTAATTCCACCTGTTCGTATAGAAGGAATTTGAAAAGACAGATAAGGTTTCCCTCTTTTCTCACTTGCACAGTTCCTGTCCATAAAGGTTGTAGATGACTTACACTTAATCCTAGCTCTTAACAGCATTATATACCAAAAAGGTATAGTCACACAGAGAGGCCAAGATACTACCAGACTTACAAAGACACTGAGTAGAAGAAAAAATTGAATGAAAGAAAGAAAGACGGAAGCATTGTGAGAAAATAATATTTATAGATGAAAGACAGGTACTAAATAAAAGTGGAAACTAATAGTAAAACAAAAGTGACAACAAAAGCAGAAAAGCAAGTCAGACTGGCTCAGGAGACTGGAAGAAAGGTTGCTAGAACAAGGGAAAAGAGAATGTTCTCTGTCACACAGTAAAGAGATTAAGGATTCATCTGTTTCCCCTCTGGCCCTGTTTTATTACTGCAAAGCAAACTTTGAAAAATCACATTGATTATTTTTCTGCAAAGACAGTCTCAGGATTGGATGCAAGTGTAAAGTTCTTGTTTTCCTGGCCAGCATTTGACCACATAACTGTCGGTCTTGCAACCTCTTTCTGGCATCAGAACGATGTCCTGCAATGAAAAAAACGTATTCTGAGAGAAGAAATACAACTGGAAGACACACTATATCTGTGTTTATGCCTGCACGTCACAGAATCATGGAATGGTTGAGGTTGGAAAGGACTTCTGCACGTCATCTTTTTTATGCCTACCCTCCCCAGACCCTCAGTGGCTCAGGCATGATCAGCTATAGCAGGTTACCCAGGACTTTGTCTAGTTGGGTACTGAGTATCTGCAACAATGGAGACTCCACAGCCTCTCTGGGTGACCTGTTCCCATGTTTGATCACCCTCACCGTAAGAAAGTGTTTTCTTGTGTTCAGGTGGAATTTCATGTGTTTCATTTTGTGTCCATTAACTGAAGCCCTGTCACTGAGCACTACGGAGAATAGTCTAACTTCTTTAATTTTATTCCCTGCCATCAAATATTTATATACATTGATAAGATCTTCCCTGAGCCTTCTTTTCTCCAGGCTGAAGAATCACAGCTGTCAGCCTCTTCTCATTTGATAGATGCTCCAGATGCTTCAGAAGAGCCACTTGAAGGTTCACTGCCTGAGTGTCGTTTGATGCTGGTTTGGAGGATAGTTAGGACAGTCCAACCTCTTTTTTTCTCTTTTGTTTGTTTGTTTGTGGTTTTTTTTTCCCCTTTGCTTGGTTTATTTATCATTTTGGGTTTTGTTGTCTGGTGGTTTTCTGTTTTACAAGCAGACTGATTTAGAGACTGTTCTTCTCCCATGCTTGAAATCCTGAAGACAGTACTTGAGACTTTCTAAAGAACTTAACAACTGGGATTCCTAAAGAGAACAAACTCCTGAAGTTTATCTTGTTACTGAAAGCAACCACAGCATTAAATGAGTAGTGAAAATAAACAGTAACTTTTGTTATTGTCACTATACATGATTGCAGTTCCCAACAACATATGTTTACAGCTAACCATCTAGGTTTTTATTAACAAAACTTCAGTAAAAAACAATGTGATAAACTAAGCATTTAAACTGAAAATGCAATATATTATCATACAATCATACAATCATCTAGGTTGGAAGAGACCCTTGGGATCACTGAATCCAACCATCTATCCTACTCTGCTCTCAGTCGTTTCACAGCTCTGGTGATGACAGACAGAAAGAGGTGTGTCCAGAGCGAGCTGGACAGGGTAGAGGGCTGCTGCAACTTGGTGGTTGTTCTGCTTTGAGGCAGAACAGAACCCGCTTTCTTTTTTAGGATTTTTACTTTGCAGCTTAGCCTCGTCTAACTGACTTCCTTTCTGAAATGAGCTGCATGCTTTTGAGACAGTGTGCACTTCTAGCAGGTCGGGTCTGATGTTTCTTCGACTTCTTGTGCATGCCAAGGAAGGGTCTGCAGAGAGGATCCTGCTTATACTTCTGTATTTTAATTTTATTAGTTTATTATTAATATATTGCTAAAGTAGGTGAGTTTTAGAAGTCCTACATCTCTTTATCTCTTCTTTCCCTCCCTCTTGGAAGGGGAGACAGGCTTCTTGGGAGGGAAGAGGCATCTGAGTAGCCAGTGCAGCCCAAAGTGCAGCAGTGGTGCAGGAGTGGAATACTCTGGGCATTGCGCAAGGGCAGGGCTGCCTGTCTTCCCACCTCCGCCGTTGTGGTGGTGCTNTCGTCTAACTGACTTCCTTTCTGAAATGAGCTGCATGCTTTTGAGACAGTGTGCACTTCTAGCAGGTCGGGTCTGATGTTTCTTCGACTTCTTGTGCATGCCAAGGAAGGGTCTGCAGAGAGGATCCTGCTTATACTTCTGTATTTTAATTTTATTAGTTTATTATTAATATATTGCTAAAGTAGGTGAGTTTTAGAAGTCCTACATCTCTTTATCTCTTCTTTCCCTCCCTCTTGGAAGGGGAGACAGGCTTCTTGGGAGGGAAGAGGCATCTGAGTAGCCAGTGCAGCCCAAAGTGCAGCAGTGGTGCAGGAGTGGAATACTCTGGGCATTGCGCAAGGGCAGGGCTGCCTGTCTTCCCACCTCCGCCGTTGTGGTGGTGCTGGGGCTGCACGATGCAGCCCCTCGAAGGCCAGGCATCGGAGCTCACCAACAGATTTCAAGACACAAGATAAAATTCGCACCTACGAGGACAGAGTCAGAAAGCACTGATGAAACCTTGGAGGCGGGAACAGGCGTGACTTTGTCCCCAGCTCCTTGGGAAGTTCAATGGAAAAGGGGTAGTTCCCGGTACAGGAGAGATGGCCCTTACTGGCAGCCACTATGGTCTTGCTTTGGCCACTTCCCAACACCTGTGATACCCGGAGGGCACAGCAAACTGATAGAGTTGTGCAGCACCCCTTGGCCAGGCAGTAGGGCTGAGCAGGAAGCCCCGAGGAGCTGTGATGTGGTCCTTTCCAAAGCCTGACCACAGCATCCCTTCTTATCCTTTACTAGCAACTTAGGTTGGAANATCGGAGCTCACCAACAGATTTCAAGACACAAGATAAAATTCGCACCTACGAGGACAGAGTCAGAAAGCACTGATGAAACCTTGGAGGCGGGAACAGGCGTGACTTTGTCCCCAGCTCCTTGGGAAGTTCAATGGAAAAGGGGTAGTTCCCGGTACAGGAGAGATGGCCCTTACTGGCAGCCACTATGGTCTTGCTTTGGCCACTTCCCAACACCTGTGATACCCGGAGGGCACAGCAAACTGATAGAGTTGTGCAGCACCCCTTGGCCAGGCAGTAGGGCTGAGCAGGAAGCCCCGAGGAGCTGTGATGTGGTCCTTTCCAAAGCCTGACCACAGCATCCCTTCTTATCCTTTACTAGCAACTTAGGTTGGAAGGCAAAACACACTTCTACTGCATTGTCTGCTTGAGTTCCTTTCTTCCCTCAGTTATCTCAGGGAAAATGGGAGCTTCTGAAGAAGGGCCAGTCTACCGATGTCTACAGCTCCTTGCTGTATCTTTGGGACTCAGAGAGTCCCACCAGCCACTGCCAGGTAGGATAGCCAGCTAACACGAGCAGAAAAGTGGAACTTTGTCTCTTTTGGCAGGTAGCGGGTCAAAGAACTCCAAATGAGGAGTCTTGTGACCTTGCTGGGGGATCTGCTCAGCCTTGCGCAAACAGGGCTTCAGGAAGTGCCCAGTGAAAACTGCCAAGGCCGGGGCATTACATTTCTCCTGACGTACAACTTCTCCCAAGAGCTGGTGCATGCTTCTCCTCTGAAGCCATCTCTGTGCCCTTCAGAAATATTTCTGCCACTTGGGACAGAATGGTCATAGTTTTCAAAGATGGACAGCGCAGTCTGTTACACACACCTGGTCTCCGCGTTCTTCTTTTCTGCCTGGATGTCCTCAGTCGCATGTTCCTAGAGAGCTCCCTTTCTGTCTTACTCCTCTTGCTCTCAAGTTGCCCGATTCTTCCCTCTTCACCAGCTTGCTTTCTCTTTCTGCTTGCATGGGAAGAGCCTGCCAAACTATCCAGTCAAGAGTATTGTTGGACAGGTAAAGCCACGACACACTTGAGCCAATTCTGCTTTTAACCAAAGCCAGTTCGTTTTACCTTCTCTCCTGGGATGCGCTCTGCAGGCATTTGCTTTCCGGAACCACTGGAGGCTCCTGTAATGGAAATGTGACTGTTAACAGGTGGCAAGGACCTACCTGCCCGTTTGCTTCCTCAGCTCTGAAAGGCAGATCCCTTGGATGGGCTTCCTCGGCCCAGCTGAGCCCCTTCTGTTGGGATCACCACACAAGGTGCGGTGGTCAACCCGCATCAGCCTTCCAGAGCCAGTCTCATCTTCGGAGAGGGAAGGCTTCTGTTGTCCTGCTCTTTTTGGCCCTGACATACGTCTGCTGTTTCTGCTTCCACTTGCAGTGTTGCGCTCCCTTCAAGAGATGCTCCAGCAAGCACAGCCACCTCCTCCTCAAAGAGTTCCTCACATTGCTCAATAAGGAATTCTGTCAGCTCCATCACCTGCACACAGCAAACCATTGGTTTCCACCTGGGTGAGTGAAAGCAGCTCAAACGTCCTCTCCCACTCCACCTCCTGGCTTCTGCGCAGAAAGCTGCAGCTCTGCACGGGGCTGCTCTTCCCAGCACCTCTTTCTATCCGCCAGCATTTGCTGAAGAGAGGAAGCGGACAGGTACCTCTGAACAGCAAAGCTGGGCTGGGCCTGCAAGGCCGTAGGCAGCTGGGAAACACAGTGTACCTTCTGTGTCACCTGCATCAGGGTCTCCATGGGGACCGCATACTCCTCTGGTGGTCTCAGGAGGTCTGGCCCCACACAGATGGCCAGGTTGCGGGCTGTCATCTTGCTGGTGGCCACGTTTCTGCTGATGTTTTGCAGCAGGGACAGCAAGTGCTTGAAGAGGACGAAGTTGGCTTTGGGCAACTTGCTGGCCACCCTGGGGGAACAGGAACACAACCTTCATGCAATAGACGCTGTCAAGACAGGTAGCCCAGGCTGATCTCACCCAAGGCCACCCGAGGGAAGGCTCCCTGGCCACCCCTGGTCTACAGCAGAGGGACTGCCTTCCCTGAGGGGCAGTCATCTCCCTCCCCACCTGCCCTTCTGGCAAGAGTCCCTTCATGCAGGAACGCCCAATGCCTGTGGGAAGCGCTCCAGGAGAGCAAAGCGCTTCTGTGCCACTTTCCCAGCCCCACAGCAGCCAGAGGTGGCTGGCAGAGAAGACGCCTTTTTCAAGGAGGTGACCGCTTGGCAGGCACATCCCGGCCTCTGCCAGTCCCTGCGCAGCAGGCAGGCTGCTGGCCACAGTTACTCTTTCATTTAGCTTGCTGGCTGAATGCCATACTCTGTGTGCAGCACTGACATTTAAACGTATATGCATTTCTAACCTTTTCTGATACTGCGAAATGAATATTCTAATGAGTGAATGATTTATTAGAGAAACACACCTATGTGAAAATGAGTCAGAAAGATTGAATGTCACATGTTTGATGTTATATTTGCACATAATCTATCTCATTCTACTGCATAGCTTACAACATGATTAACGTTGTGAAGACTTGCATAAGATTAAAATTGTCAAAATTTTGCTATCAAACTAGTGTAAGAATAATGAAATAAATCACAGAATATATAATTAATTAATTCAATGATGATCCAAATGAGTGAAAAAAATGTTCATTCAGTTATATTCTATGGCATCATAGCAAAAAAAAACTTAAAAAACTTAAAAAAGTTTAAAACCTGAACAAACTAAAAGTATGTGAGAATTACTCTCTGATACTGAAATGTAATGAGAGCTTTTATTTCACAGAAAAGAGAAATGACATAAGTAATTGTAAATGAAACTGGGACTTAACTGTATGTTCAACTACTTTTTAATCCAAAAATTAATATAGATTTTTTTTGTGGTTCATTAACTCCAATTTATACTTTCAAATCTTTCAGTAGAATAATCATAAGGCTAATTTAAAATCAGCTATATAATTCTTCTGTCAAATGAACTGTTGAAACTCAGCATCTGTATGAAAGACTCTCATTCATCTTATTTAAGTTTTGTAATGCTTCTTAATACCAACAACAACAGAATTTAAAATTGAGACAGTGCATGAACGGACTTTTTTTGTTCATATCCAACTTTGTCAGAAGTTGGAATACGCAGTCACGTACTCATCTACCAGAACTTGCTGCTGTAAATTTCAGAACATATATTGTGAAGTCTGACAAACCTAAATATCAAGGAGAAGGTTTAGGAAAGGCAAATTACCAGTTAAAACGGGAGAATAACATTCTGTCTCACTGTACTACAAATTTTTGCTCCTTTTTTGTGATTATGGGTAAAAAGATGCAAGTACTGGTATATATAGTTTTCTAAAATGAGTTAATAAATCACAATATGTGAATCAATACTGTGATCAAGAATCACAAGATTTTTCATCATGAGAAAAATCTGAAAGAACAGCCCTACTTTAAGGACAATCTACAATATAAATTACAAGATCCTTTTATTTAATTGGTGAAGAGAATTAGGAATTTCAGTATCATGATTCTCCAATCTATGCGGGTGTTTTTCTGAAAGTAAATTTTACTTCAGAAGTATAATTTTTTTCTCTTCTGACGGTAAAAATGAGTACAAACATTAAATTAAATATTAAATATTTCAATTTAAAGGCATTACTTGTTGCCTGTTATCGTAATCTGAAGTAGATGGCTCCTAAACAACTCTTGTGGAATACAGTACTCATTTGTCACAGCATAAAGGAATTTCAGCATTTTGTCTGATATCTTATTTAATCTTTATTACAAGAAAATATCTGTATCTGACAGTATTTACATCTTCCCTTGCCAAAGTCAGAATTAATTATTTTCCAGGCAAAGGGAATTATTTTTCATTATATCATATTAATTTTTCCTCTTATGTTACTTTTGTTCTGATACAATCATAGGAGTTAGGATCTTACTGATTTCATTCCTCAGTAGCATGGAAATAAGAGGGGGAAAGCAAGCAGAGAGAAAGGAAAATAGTTATATTTTCTACCCACCCATTTTTTGGCTTCGCATGCCAGACGTTTTGGGACACATTCTTCAGAAATAATTTCTCGTCTATTTACTTGTTTATTTCTTTGTTTGTTTTTGTTTAAATCTGTTGCCTCCTTATCCTTTGGTTTCTTTCAGTGTCTAAGTCTAAACTGATAACAAAAGAGGTACAAAACCCATCAATTAGCACTGATTGACTTGAATCTATTGTGTTTGTGGATACATCCTTTTCAATGGTTTGGAATTTTCTTAAACAAAGCCAGGGAACAAAACAGTATGAAAAAGTGCTCATGGTGGATGATCTGTTAACCGAGCTTGTGTTTGGTTTGTTTTTTTTTTTTTTTTTTTTTTTTTTACTTAGTATTAAAAGTACAGTATCTTCCCCCTCTTTTTCATGTCAAGAAATGTCATTTGTGATATTCTGGTGTAAATACTTTTCTATGTATATCTGCTATTCCTGTTTTCTTCGTACTACCTTGCCTATTGCTATTCAGCAACAATTTTTTTCACATTTTTAGATTGGTTATATTTGACTTTTATTTCAACGATTTTCAGCATCACTTACCTCCTACAGCTTTCTCTATGACAAAAAACCAAAACGCCTCTCAATATTCAGGTTTTTCACATGTTCATATTGAAAGTCTGCAGAAACCTCTGCATACCTTTAGATGACACATAGTGTAAGTTTACTAAAGAGCGTGATGATTTGTTTAAATTTAACTGGAGCTTACTTTTGAATTAACATTCAGATACTGGTGTGCTATAGCTACAAAGAAGCAGTATGGAAGTTCTTATCTAAGTTCAATTTGTTTCCGGGAATCACCTTTGCATGTGCAGGTTAATTTATCTCCCCTTCTTGTCCCTGACTCCTTAATTATTATTTATTTATTTATTCATTTATATTACAGACAGTATTTTAATAACTTACGATACTAGCTAGAAAATTACTTTAAATAACACATTAGAGTTTGCATAATACTATATCTTCAACTTATCTTTCACCATCCAGCTATGGTGTCAAATCAGTCTAAAGGTGTGTTACTTTGCCAGGTTTTCTAACTCAAAAACTACTCTGGATTTTGTCGATACAATGCAGTGTTGCCTAAAGGGCTATCTACAAGCTCTTATATGTACATTAGCCATTTTTGAATGTGTCTGTCAGCTAATCCTTCATGCATGAAACCAAAAAAGCACTAAACTGAGTGAGTTAATTCTGCTTTTAGTTAGTATATTGGAAGAAATTAGTATATTAAGCATATAATAAATTATTTAAACCAAGAAATGCTCTGACCTTATTTTTAATATACATATTTCGGTTGCCAGATCCACTTCTGAGATTATACAGTATTTCCACTCCATTGGTCTCCATGACCCTCAAAAAGTATTTTGTATTTAAAAGTGCAGTTTGAATTTAGACATCAATTATTATAGACTTTTGTTTTTGTTGTTAAGAAGAGGAAGGAATAGGCCAATTAATCGTTTTAATACTGAGAGAGGTAACACAGAATTTAAGAAGTTAATATTAAACTTCATCTACACAGTTTGTATTTGAACTCAACTTAATAAATGAGTTCATTTCTGGCAAAAGCAGAGTACATTTTGTTCAGATATACTTTGACGTTACAACAATACAGAGAAAGATAATTTCATTTTTTATATAGTTCACTATTTTGGAGTTGAACTTCCTATACATATTTTTAATTTATTAAAAAGACAAAGATATAACTGAGGAGAACTGAAAAGAAAAACAAAAATCAAAAGAATAAACCAAAACAAAACACAAACAAACAAAAGAAAACCAAACCAAACCAAACCAAAACAAAAACCTGTTCAGAACAACTAATTTCCTAAAATAGTATTACAGAAACATTTATAAAATTAGATTATCATCTCTGAAGACATTATCCTATCTTCTAAAGGCAATTACAGTTGAAAATAGTCTGTAATCTATAGGAAGTAATTTTCCTTCAAATAAACCAGTTGAATTCTTCCTTTAGAGAGTTACTAACAAAAATGGGACTTTGTCAAGGATGTTTGGGGTTAGACAGTGCATCAAAGACTTTTTCTAAGTCAATGATTGTACTTTAAATCAGAGACTCTGGCATCAGAGTGCTTAGAAAATTACAACTCAGTCCACATTTCATCGTTATTAGTTTGGTAGAAGTGAAGAAGAGGAATCTGTCTAACTCTGTATTTATAAGATTTTTGCTGCAAGATCTATAGATAGCTTTTGACCATATTTGATTTTTTTTTTTTTAATTTTTAGTCTAAACAAGCTTAAATCCTTCAATTTATCAAAGTAGATACACATCCAACATGTGAATTATGTTTTTCTTGAATTAATTTTCATGAGATGGACTCTACCACATGACAACTACTAGAGGAACCTCCAGGGCTATGAAGTACCTAGGGTTTAGGCAGATGACATTGGCTTAGACGAATCCTAGCCTGACAGTTTTTAGTTAGTAATCAATGTACATAAGTAAAAGATTTGTGTCTTGGTTATATAGCTCATTTTAATTAACGCCTACCTAAATTAAATGATCAGATCAATGTTTTATCAATATCTAAATATGACAACATATTTTCACTTTCACTGAGAAAAAAAAATTCAATAGTTTTAAAGTTTGTTCAAAAAATAAGATTTTGAGTGGTTTTGTTTCTTTAGGGTTTTTTTTTGATATACTGTTTTGTTCTTTCAGTTTTAGAGTTCTTAAATTTACCTAGTGGTTATTTTTAAGTCTATTATCAAAGACACTAATTATTTTGTATTAGTTTTGGTTTAAATTGCATCAAGAAATTTTTTTCAAAATACCTTGTTAAATTATTTTTTTTATGTACCAGCAATTTTAAATTATAAACCAACCAACGAATAAATACGTGAATAACAATGAAAATCACTTTCACATTTGCTGTCAAAGAATTTATGGGAATAGAAATCAGATTTAAGGAACTGCCACGATAGCTAAATTTAATATTATTTTTCCTTTTTTCTTCATTTTTACATTTCATTTGACTTTAAAATTATGGTGATTAAAAAATTGATCTTCTTAACAATCTCAAACAATAAAAACAACAAATTAGGAGGTGGCAAAAAGCTAGGTCCATTGCTAAAGCATAAATTAAATCTTAGTTATAATAAAGCATGCCAGCCTTCGGACCTTTCAATTTTCATCTTTAAAATTATGAATAAAGCAATTTGCTCCAAAGTTGATTTTATACCTTTGAAAAGTTAAAGTACACTTCCCTTTTCACAGGTTTCATATTCTCTAGTGGCCAGATATTTGCCTGATGTCACCACCCGGGATCTCAATGACACACTGCTGTACTAGACAATGAAGACGGCTGTATGCAGCAGGGGAATTGGGCACCTAAATTAGGCATCTAAACACGAGTCACCTACCCTCTAGCCTCAATATGAATCTCAGAATAAAATCTCAAACCACAAAGCATCTGCAGAAAGCGTGAACACATGAAATTCTCCTCCTCTTCGCTGTGTTCTGCTAAGGAGTCTGATATCCCGAAGGCAGTCGTAAGTCTTCATTAGGTCCTATGCCTTATCTGCTGGACTATGCAGGTGTGCAGAGCACCTGAAGGAATTACAAATAGTATGTCAGTGTGGGCAAATTAGTATATCCCTAAATGTCTATGTAGTATAGAGGCAGATGAAGTTAACTACAGATAAATGTTAAGTGGTTTGTATGGGGGATAAGAAGGGAAGGCTACGCAGAAAAACAGTCCCTGTCTGCGTGTACAGAAAGATGTCCTCCTAGCAGATTGTTTCAAATCTGCAGAAAGATCTAGAACTTATGATAGATAGTTCAACAAAATAAACAACTCATTGTTCAGTAGCAATTAGAAAAGAGACTAAAAATTCAAAATTACTAGAAAAAAGAATATAGAACAGAACAGAGGTATGTAGTTTACAAAACAGAAAACACTGCGTGAAGTTGTGGTTCAACCACTTTTAAGGCTGGAGCAATTCTGATCCTCTCACCTAAAAAACCCACATTAGAATCAGAAAAGTTCCAGAGAACAGCAAGAAGGATAGACAAAACTATGACTTACATGAAGAATAATGAATAATCTAGATCTTCTCAGCCTGGGAAAGAGAAACCATAGCAAAGTTATGACAGAGGTCCTCAAGCTCAAAAGCGTTAAGACGAAAGTGTATGAGCCATTTGTTCACTGTCGCTTCCAATACAAGAACCATAGGCCACCAAACCAAGGTCCAGATTCAAAACTAAGGAGGTGGTGTTGCTTCGTGCAGTTAATAACAGAATTTTCTGCACTTTGCAAAGGACTCCGGTTTTGCTGGGAATTTAAATAAGCTCAAAGAGAAGTTAGACAAAAAGTTGGAAGAGAGATCTGTTGTGGGCTTACCAACTAGACAAACTAAATTTTAGGAAACAGAACAAAATAGAACAGTCAGAGGGTGAAAAAAAGAGGAAAGTAGCACACAAGATTGCCTTGGGTTTATTTTTTCTTGAGCATCTATTTATGGACACAATTGGAAACAAAATAGGATGAGTGGATACATCTGAACATCTGAACCCCATATTACATTTTAATGCCATTCTTCCTTTCAATTTCTTCATTGAATTACAGATGGGCTAGTCCCTTATCTCTCATATTATTGTCATAGGCACAATCAGGGCATTCTCTTGAAGATGAGCTTTCTTGCTGAATTCTTGTCTCTGAGTAACAATACTATGAAGGACAAACTGGGCAACAGAGAGGGGATATTAACTTTGTAGGTTGATAAAGACTGCGTTTGACAATGATGAATTGTAGACTCCCGATTCTATTACCTAGGTGTATTTAAAAATCATAGAATCATAGAGACCTATTATAGGATATAGATGCAGCAGAAGGATCATCAGAATCTGCCTTATTCCTAGCAGATATTGTCTAACATTTCTCAAAATCTCTGCACGGCTGAGGTTCCGTAGTGAATTCCTAATGTACAATGGAAAAATAAGCCTAAAGCTAAGGTCCAAAAGCCACTTACTCCCCCTACCGGTTAAGTTACAAATCTGTTCCATTCTTTTGCAATATGAATTTTGAAGTATTTTCTTTGCAACTACATTACTAGATATGTCCCCTACCTCTCTCTTCCCTTTTGTTCTTTTTTCCTGAGTAAAACTATGCAGAGTCCCACAAAATTAACAGGATATTCAGCTTAAAAATGTCGACTTCTTAGTCAGTGCTCTAAATTTTTTATAAGTACATTCAGAACTTTCCTGACCATTTCTGCCATTTATAAAAAGGATGAAATTGTAAATGCATTTTGGAAAAAAAAGATAGAACCCACTTATAGGTGGCTGTGTTCTGAGAGATTCCACTGGATCAGAGAGTGGTGAGACACTGGAACGTGTTGTCTAGAGAATTTGTGAATGCCTGATCCCTGGAAGCATTCAGCCAGGCTGGACAGGGCTTTGAGCAATCTGAACCTAATTTAGTAGATGCCCCTGTCTAATGCAGGGGACAATGACAATATGTGAACTTCAAAGGTTCTTTCCAATGCAAACAACTTTATGATGTCATGATTCTGTGATTCTATGCTGTGGTCTGACTGTGGTTTTCCTAATTATCTGACATAATTATCTGACACCAGGGAAATAGTCAGAGCTCATAGCTCCTATTGAACAGCTTAATCTTAAAAAGAGCTAGATAGTGGAGGTTTCTTAGGGTACAAAAAGGGTTGGTATATTGGCAAGTTAGAAAACAGAAGCTAGTACAAAAAATGAAGTGCCAAATAACTGCAACATCTAGATAGAGGGAAGGAAAAAGAAAAGCATGAGGCCAGACACTGGAGCTTCAAAAAAATACTTCCAATACCCATTAAAAAAAAAAAAAAAAATACTTCCGTGAACTCATTTTTCCAACCTGAGAGTGCCACAGGTGAGTGACAATGAAGAGCTAGATTCAATATTTATATGTTACCTTGTGACTTCAGAGTAGACATAGCATAAATTTGATTAAGAAATAGAAAATATTTTCAACAAGCCTTATTTTTAGATTGTCAGTTTACAATACTTCTGTGCATATTTCCCATTAATACAGGACTTGCTGAACATGAGTAGAGAAAGTGTTTCAACAAGTGTTTCTTAAGCATCTTTATGTGACTTTTTCATTATATTATTGAGTAGTAAATTCTGACTACACATTCAGCTATAATATTCAGAACTTGAAAAGCTTATTCTGTTGTGTTGCACAATCAAACTCCAGAGAAGAAAGAAAACCAAATATCTGACTAACAACAATCTATTTCCCAAAAGTAACTCTGTGTCAGCAGATTTTTCACAGTTTCATTGAAGTCAGTCAGTAGTCCACCTCTGCAAAGAAAATAAAACAAAATCAAACCCCCCAAAAATCTGAAAGACAACTCTACAATTTGAGCCTGCATTTCCATCATAAAAGTCCATTTCCTGTATACTGAATACAGACAAATAGTCACTTTCAGGGTGTGATTTGTTTGAGCTGTTTTAGATACGTTATGGGTAAAGATTTAAACCTTCCCTAAAAGTGCACATTTCTCCACATTTGCATGAATGACCTTAGGTATGGTGTGTTCCATGTTTGAGTTGGAAGTACTAGCTTAATGTTTTATTGTACCAAATTCATTTATGGAGAAATTGCTTATTTTTTTTGCATCATTGAATCCATCTCAAGTCTGTCTTAAAGGATTCCTGAGTGAAGAGTTTTTTCTTCCATTGCATAGATTTTCCCATGAAGAGCGGACATCCTCGGAATATATCTAGGTGGCTCTCAAAAAGCAGTCAAGATGAACACTTCTTAGTTTTACCCAGAGTTTACACCCAGAATTTCTCTGGTAGATTATGTCACCAGCCTAATGGATATTTTAGAATGTGAATTCCTCAACAAGTCCTTTAAAATTGTATGAAATTCATGGTGTAACTAAATATTAATATTCCAGAGAAACAATGATTCCATATCCACCTAGCACATTCAGCTACTTAGAGATCAATAATCAATATTTCCCTGAAAAAATTACATCAAGAATTCAATTATTTCGTACAAAGTGAAGCAGCTTCAACAGGATAGTTATTTTCTGTCCTGAAGTGTAGTGTCATCTCCTGATTAGAGTCTTCGGAGATTATGTACTCTTCCTCTAGCTAGATCATGACTGATCTTGAAATTATTATCATAGATTCAAAAAATTGCATGCAGACTTCTAGTTCTCTACCGCCTCTGCCCCAATCTGCATGTGTTAGTCTGTGGGTACTGCAGGGAGACACCATGTTGTGCTCACTTCCCAGAGAAATTGAGAGCCTCCCTTGTTATGCTGTCCTATAGATAGTTCCTTATTTGGGTACATATGCTTGAGATGGGTGCCCTTCACTCCTCTTTTGTTGAATGGGAGATCTCTCTTGTCCATGTCCCCCTGCTTGGCAACTTGGCCCACCACTTCCTCAGTTGATTTTGTGTCATCATCCTCCACTTGTTTTGTTCCTAGTTTAAAGTCCTCCTTACCAGCCTGCTTTTACTCTACTTGAACAAGTGGATCCTGTCTCTTCCTGACAGTCCTTGGTCTTCAAAGGCTTTCCCATGACTGTAAAAATCAAATCTCTTTTGCTGACACCGGTGCAGTAACTGTGCAAACAGTTATTGACCCTCAGGATATGTCTACTCCTCCTCAAGTCCTTCCTTCACTCCTAGCATCAGGCTCAAGTGGAATACCATCCTTGATTCTTGTCCCTGGAGCCATGTTGCTTGATATGATCCAGGTGTTCCCTGGTATTATTGTTGATACACACATGGAAGAGTAGCAGGCATAGCAGCCCAAGGGACAGACAAGTTTTGGTAGCCTCACCATGATGTCCTTGGTTTAAGCCTCTGTCAAGCAGCAAACTTCCTAGACAGTAGGACAGATCAGCAGATACGGGCCTCCATCTCTTTCAGCAGGGAATCTCACACTTCTGTCACTCAGCACATCCTTCTAAGTGTTGCTGTGTGTCTCAAGATCAGCTGGCTTAAATGCTTTCTTGGACACAGCTCCCAGCCCCTCATGTGCAACCAAGGCAGTGGACCTCATTTGTGGATGCAAATCTGCAGCTGATGCTTATTGTACTTTAGAATGGGAAAATCAGTAACTTTTCATAATCAGTAATTTTTTCATGAGTAATGATTAGTCTAACTTAAAAGTCTGTCACCTATTCAGATTTAGGTAACAATGTACACATGTGATTGCAGCTTGTGTCATACACCACTTGGTCCATTAATTTCCCTCTGGCCAGTTTAGAATCTTACCATTTTTTTCTTGAGCATCTCATTCACAGAAGTACATTTTTCTGAGCATGTAGATAAGTAATTTGAAAACTAGCATTGAGCTAAATATCCGCTAAATAACAGGATATTTAGACATTGCAATATTGAACCCTAGAACTTCCTGCTTGCAGTTTCATGGCTTAATATGTAGTATTAATGAGACATGTTATTAAATTAATTTGCAATCATCACAGATATAATTTTCAATCAACTTTATCTTTGTGGTTAGCACAAATTGCAGGGTTTAAGTAGCAGGGGGCTACAGGGGTGACCTGTGTGGCAGGACTGCCAAATGATAGTCACATCCCATTCCAGACAGCTCTGAAATGGTTGTGAGTAGTCCATTATGCACCAAAACTTCAAACCATCAGAGAAGTACACAGTATCCCTGGGCTCATTTGAGAAATAACTGTCAACTAGTCGGGACTGGAGACACACTGCACTCTTCTGGAGGTGCTGCTGGAGTGACACTCAGGGAGGAGACATCTGAAGCCAAAAGAGTCACATGTATCGCTGAAGGGATTAAGTCTGTGCGTGACTATGCTAGGAAGGAGCTCTCCTGAGGAACCATGGTCATGGGCAGCCCACATCAGGGCAGGGGCACCCCTGTGGGACCACAGCAGAGAGCAGAAGAGGAAAATTTGCAGGTGCAAGATCAACAAAAGGAAGCGACTGACAGGTCAATACATACTCAACCCCAGCCTCCTATGCCAGTCAACACCTCACTGAATTAACTGGGATCTAGCGATTGTAATTCAGGGTGAGAAAAAGAGAAGCTGAGACTAAGAAGGGAGAGGATAGTTGTCTGACAATGTGAGTCTGAAGAAGTGAAATTAAAAGTGTCTTATGCAATTGTTTAATCATTTATTTTATCTTTTTTCTCAGTACCCAAAGCAGTTATCAGAAGCTTGTGTGAATTGCCAGTAAGTTAAATTAACTAATAATTCCCCCAAACAAGAATGTTTTGCCCACAACAATATTACACACAAATCAAGGTTTCACATAACTTTTTCAGTGAGCATCTCTGTGATTTTTAGAACATTGTGAAGAAATAGTGACCTATAACATATTCTAGAACAATTTGTATTCTTTTGATACTCAGAGAAATTGGAGTCAGATTACTTCCAAGTCTTTCTAATCAAGAAAACTCAAATAAACATAACATCCCTTTCACCTGAAGCAGTTGACCTTCAAAAAAAACTTCAAGAAAATAATCTTACTCCATTAAATCTCTGGGTGTCTGTAATATTATTCAAAATCAAATATTGATAAAGAAACTTGAAATTTAATCTATGTTATGCAACTCAAAGTCTCCTACAAGCTTCATCAGAAGTATAACATTTTTTGCATTGATTTGCAAAACATAAATATTTAATCTCCCATTAGGTAATTGCTAGCTATTAAAAGAACTTTTGGAAGTATGTGGTAAATGTAAAAAAAAAAAAAAAAAAAAATTTTTTTTTCTTTTTTTTTTTTTTTTTTTTTTTTTTTTTTTTTGGTTTTGTTTTGCTTTGTTTTGTTATTTTATTCCCCTGTCAGAGATTCAAAACAGAGGGTACATTGGCTTTCTCAAAAATAAATACCATGATGTTTATTAGAATGCAAAAACTTCTTAATTAAATTCCATGTACCTTCTCAGATTCCTTGTTTCTCAGATAACTCATTTTTCTCATTGTTTTACAGGTCATGAAGACCATGAAGAAAAGCAAATAGTACTCAAAATCTCTATCTTCAGTGTGATTGTGTAATTTCTGTTGGTTTCTTGATTTTCATTCATATGTTTTGAGTATTTATCATTATATTTAAAAGATTTGTGTAATCCATGTATATGTATTAATTACATAAGTTGTACCAGCAAAATATTAAGACAAATTTACTTTCTAAATAACTGAGGATACAAAAAAAGCTAATTGCTCAAATTATTACAAAGGAATTCTTAAAAATGTCTTGAATGTGTAGTATCCTTAGGGAAACAAGAATGATGGTAATAAGACAGTCAAATTATGTAGCAACCTGTCTTTTTTTCATGAATAGTGTGTCTGATAAGTAGGTCTAAACTCAAACACTGTATGGTCTTGGTTTGGGTGGAAAAACATTTATGACACATGCCTGAAGAATCTGCCTGATTTTTGCACTCCAGTTTTATTTATACATGCTGTCATATCAGTAAGCTTCACTGATTTGAAACTGAATTACCATGTTATTATAAATATTATCACAATCCTCAGTGCTGCTTGCAGTTATTTGTAAGAAAATGTCCCTGCCCATGGCAGGGGGGTTGGAACTTGATGATCTTTAAGGTCCCTTCCAATTCTAACCATTTTACGATTCTATGAAATTGACTCAGGGATTTTCTGGAAATTTCTATAGAAATATAATTTTTCAAAAGAAGTAAAAATATTATATCTATTAAATTAATATACAATACAATAAAATTCAATAAAACATGCAGAGTTTTTTTCTTGCTGTTTTTCTTTTATTTTTCCCATTGTGCGGTGAATTACTGTTTGTATCTTCATCAGGACTTAGTCCCAATATGTTACATTCACCATTCTCTTTTAAATATAACTACATCTTTTTATGGAATGTCATCATATACTGTGCAAATTCAGAAAGTATGTAGAATCTCAGGAGATATTTGAGACAACAGAAACTTTCTTCTCAAGGAAATAGAGTTAAGCACGTGCAAGTACTTATATTTTTACCATATTCAAACTTTGTTCAGAAGATTACAGTGTGTACGTACCAGCTGTTCTCAGACTGATGACTGAAAAGAAGATGTTCAGGAAAGCAGAGGAAGCTAAGAGATCATGAAATAAAAATTTTGGTTATGGAATGAAAGAAATCCCAAAACATCTTTTCAACATTCACATCTGCTTTTTTTTTTTCTTTTTTTTTTTTTTCTAGTAGACATATAAAGTATGCAATATTTGTTTTCAGCCAGCTGCAACAGAGTATGAGTGTTAAAAATGATAGCTGTAATTGAGTGTGCATGAGAGAACAACTAGATTAATAAATTCTGTTTCCTCTTTCCCATCTCCCCCATTCCTACACAAAAAAAGCTGAGCTGAAGAGCAAAATATGTAATGTTTGCACCAGTAATGTGGGCAAACCTTTGCTAAATCTTTGAAAGGAAGCTTGAAGTAGTTAATGATGAAGATCTCTTGGCTCATCAATGTACATCTGATAAGTTTCACTTTGGATGGGAGAGTTTATTCATTCAGGGATTTACTGTTAATGGAAGACTGGAGGAACTGATGATAGCAAGAAGAAATGTTTGCTTTTTTCCTGTTGTTAGTTTCCTCTTCCAATCTCTTTATCTTTCAAATATGATATAGGATGACCTTGCAAAGACATCAGTGAGTTCTCTCAGCACCTTTGCCTGTGGGATTATGACAGGTGTGGTTGTCCAGGACAGAAGCGGTTTGGTGCGGGCTCCAGAGCAGCCTGAGCCGTAGATGGATCTTGAGCTCCTGTAGTTTCAATCTGTTCTCTGAAAACTCAGAAAGGAGCACAGTGACACAGTGGGCATCCGTGCATACAAGCTTGGCTCACTAATCGTGTGACTAACACATGAATAGTGGGCAGCTTTTCCAACAATCATTTGTCAAGGAACAAAGTAAGTTGTGGGTACAAGGAGTCTCACGCGTACCTTTTCCATCACATGCAATTTTAATATAAGCCAACTGCTTCATCCCATAAGTATAACAGCCTAAGTGGGCTGTGATTGTACTCTTCCTGCTAGGCAGCATGGCTGCATGACAGTGATTTCCCCTTGAACTGGGATGCCTGTAAGGGTTGTTCCTCAAGGCGGAGAGGTCTTTTGCCAACAGCAGATCTTTGGTAAGCAACAGATACCACGCATAACACTGCAGTATGATAGCACTCATTTTGTCTTGGTAACTTCAACTGCATGCTGAATTGCTGCTAATGAAACATTACATAATCTTTGATTATATAATCCTTTAGACATATACCATTGACCAAATTTGGAGTTAAGTCTGGATCCAGCTTCACCCTAGCTGCACCCTGACTACTCTCTGAGAAGGAGTTTAGAAACCAAAGGGGTCCATTCTGAACTTCATGACTCAATGAGAAGGTCTTCCTTACCCTTTTTGTCTCTGGTCTCTCTGTGAATCTTTCTAACTCAAGTGTAACTCAATTCTCTATTATATGTTTTTCCACACAGTAATTAATAGAGTGAATCTTGCTATCCAACTTTAAGTTGTACTTTAACGGTATCATGTTTAAACCACTGTTGTTAATAAGTTTGATGGTGGTTCTTTAAGTGATCTAAATTTTTCATCCGTGAAAAATTGGCTTAGTTTACAGAATTCTAAATCAGAATTCACAAAAGAGGTTCATGGATCAGAAAATTATCACTCCGAAGCACAGCTTCTCATATAAATAGAATTAATCTAAAAAGAATATTAACATTCTAACAAACAAAATAACCACAGGAATCATGGTCAAGCCCAGAAATATTGGTTTCCCTCCTTTTTATTCATTTCCCTCAATGTCAGCAAGAATCATGATATTCTTTCTATAGCTAATTCTATGTCCGTGGCAGTCATTTTTTCACTTTCTCATGAAGAAGTACTTACAAAAATCAATTCATATCATATTTGATTATCTTCTCTCTGCTCAAGTATTGTGAATTGCTAGAGAAAAGATACAAGCAGAAAAATAACTCCATTTGAACATCATCTGAATTTCTCATAATGTAATTAAGTTTTCTTTAATCTCTGTTTTATTTTCAGTTGCAATAATTTCTTATGCTTCAATGTCACACACTTTCAAAAAAAAAAAAAAAAAAAGTAATAAAAATCACAGTTCAGAGCAATTTTATTTTTTAAATTGATTTTTTTTTTTTTTCCCAGGAGATTGCACGCATTATTTTAATGACAGAAAAATTAATTCTTTGGAAAATATATATTCTATACATCTAGTATTCAACATGAAACATAATCAGAACATTAGAATTCTAAGGTCAATTGGTTAGTTTATTAGTAAAAGAGAACAACAACATTTTATGCGAGGAAAACACATAATTTGCTTTGAGAAAAAATCCATAATGTTCATCTCATATAATTGATCTACTACAAAAATTTATGTTCAGGGATGATCATTTATATCCTCACTTTCATGTCTGTGTACTGAAGCTACTGACAGATACCCAAACACATATATTGTAAAGGGTCTTCTTGCCAGTTTGATTGTGGTGTGAGCATTGCCTTATTTACTTCAGGTAGAAAGAATTCTGTTGCTCAAGTGAACTAGGTGAAATTTGCTTGACAAGTTAATAGTTTTCTAAACAAGACTGGGGCAGAAGACAGTAGAGACTGACAGAAATGCCAAAAGTGGTAGTCTCTGTGTGAATCCTGCTATGAGAACACCGGTATAGTTAAACCTTTCACCAGCACAGATGGAAGTCATCTGTAAACTACTAGGAGTTTCGGTGTCTTTCCTCACTGATTTTAAGTAATTTTTTCACATCCTTTTCCCTTTTCATTTTCGTTTACTTCTACTTGTTTTTGTTTGTTTGTTTGTTTTTTAATCTGAACACACTATTCTCTAATCTACAGGTAAATAGTTTACATTTGTGAGTTATGCATTAATATTAATCACTCACCTCTAAAGTAAAATCCTCTTAACCTTATCTAAATAAAAAAAAAAACCAACCTGTATTCAAGTATTCATTTATTACTCACTTAAAGAATGCAATCTTAGGAGCCAAAACTAGATATAAATGTAACAAATGAAATAAAGAACAAGTGTCTACCATATGTAAAACAAGTATCCAATAGCTCTAAAATATACAGTATATAGTACAACTTGGATATAATACGGAATTGATTGATTAGTGAAGAAGGAAACATTAAGTGGGCTGTAGCAGCCAGACTAGTAGCTTATTGATAAGATTGCTGTAACTAGATTTAGAAACTAACAACAAAAATTCTTGGATCCACTTCTGTGGTGTCCACATCCATTGGGTATGGTTTAGAACACTGCATATGGGGCATGGTTGTATTTTAGATGTGACAACATCTATGTTTGGGCAGACAAATAACTCTTTATGCCTCACTGGTTGTATTGACTCATTCTCCATTGTCTGCATGGGGAACTTTGACACAGTCAGGTCTAGACATCAACATTGCAAATACCTGGTCAGGTGTCTAATGCTGATCCTTATTCCAATCAACATATTATACTTCTGTCCCAGTTTCAGCTGGGATAGAGTTAAGTTTCTTCCTTGTAGCTGTGTTTTAGATTTAGTGTGAGGATTATGTTGATAATACATATTGTTCTGGTTGATGCAAAATAATGTTTATATTAAGTCAAAGAATTTTTCAGCTTCCCATGGAAGCTGAGAGGGAGCATAGACAAGACAAGTCGTGCAAAGAAATATTCCATTCCACTGTTGTCGTGCTCAGTATATAAATGGGTGTTTGCCAGAGGGCAGAAATCTGTGATTGCTGTTCGGGATGGGCTGGGCTATTCATCATCAGATGGTAAAAAGCAATTGTATTGCATAACTTACATTGTACATTCTTTTCCGATTATAATTGGTGGTGGTACAATTATCTCTTCCATTACTGTTCTATTAAACTGTTTTTATCTCAGCCCACTAGGTTGTTTTTTTTCTCTTTTCTCCCTCTTCTCCCCACCCTCCTGGGGGAAAGGAGGTGAGTGAGTGAATAGATGTATGGTCTTAGTGCTGAGTGGACTCGAACCATGACAACCTGTATCATGAGGCATTGCACTTATTTGTAAGATATGGTTGTTATCTCAAGCCTCATACAGTATTAACATGGCAATTCTGATTTATCTATAAAGCCAAATATACATACACTTGCTTAACCTTGCACAGGATGCTCTCTGAACAGTACTAGGGAATCCAAATTACATTATGAAGCATCGCATTTATAAAGTAGATGTAGCATCTGCTATTATCAACATTCATAGAATCATTGAATTGTCTAGGTTGAAAGGGAAATTTAAGATCATCTCATCCAACCATCAAACTAAACCTTATTAAAAAAAATGCAAAACAACCAACCAAAAATCAAACAAGCAAACAAACAAGCAAACAAAAAAACCCCAAAACCAAAAAACCCCAAACTATCATTAAAGCGTGCCACTAAGCACTGTGTTAACCTGTCTTTTGAATACCTCCAGGGATGGTGCCTCAACCACTTCCCTGGGCAGCCCATTCCAATATTTAACAACCATTTCAGTGTAAAATTTTTTCCTAATATTCAATCTGAATTGCCCCTGGTGAAACTTGAGGTCATTTCCTCTTGTCCTGTCACCTGAGACTTGTGAGAAGAGATCACCCCGCACCCCTCTATATACTACTTTTGGGTAGTTGCAGAGAGCAATAAGGTCTCCCCTCAGCCTCCTTTCCTCTAGGCCAAAATACCCCACCTGCCTCAGCCTTTCCTCGTAAGACTTACTCTCCAGACTCCTGACCAATTTTGTTGCCCTTCTCTGGACCCGCTCTGGCACCTCAATATATTTTTTTTTTTTTGGTAGGGGGCCCAAAACCGAACACAGTACTCAAGATGGGGCCTCAACAGTGCTAAGTAGATGAGGATGATCACCTCCCAAGTCCTACTCATCATGACTGCCAACCTGGAGATCCCCGGATCATCTTGTCTGCCCTTCTTGAGGATGGGCATCACATTTGCTATATGCCAGTCAGTGGGAACTTCCCCAGTTTGCTAGGACTGCTGGTAAATGATGGAAACTGGCTCAGTGAACACTTCTGCCACCAATTGTACCTCCTTCTCTGATACCTTCCATGGAAATAGCCCTACTTCCCGCAGAAATTGGCTAAGCACCTTTGTTAATCTAACCAGAGCAAATTTTAAACCCTTTCTACTATAAAAGTGTAGTTTACTTGTTTAATAAATGCATTTCTGTACAGGAAGGAATATTTTTATCACTAATATACAGTACACCATTTGCATCTTAAACAAATGTATGCAGAAATAAATGATCAGACAGTTCAAAAATGTGATTACAATCTGTGCATTACTGTTGATTGCCAAGCTGACTAGAAAGTGGAAAGAGCTAAGCATCTAGTAATCATGATCCAATAAGGTGTGTTGGCCTCGTTATAAGATATTTATAGCCAGGTTTACTTTAACCACAGTATAATTCTCATTCAAAATATTTTTTACACAAGCCACTCCTGTATTCAGTCTCATGCAGAACATTTTTGGTTACTGCTTACAGCTCTCCCACTAACAGTGATATTTCTAAAACCTTTAGACTGAGAGGCCTTCTTTGCCTATTTCAGACAGATGAAGGAGATTTAAACAAAGAAAAGATGAAGTACAGTGAAAAATGTCCTCCCAGTACTTTTAAAGGTATGTGACTATCTGTTTTTTTCAACATGCAGCATTTTTTCTTTCTCTGAAAATCGTGTCTCCCTGCAACACAGTTAATTCTAATGAATCCCACTCCTACCAGTATGATGCCAGGAATAGAGGCTGAGAGCCTGGAGAAGGGTTTAGGTCAACAGGAGAGCACCTGGACTGTAGCACAAAGGAATACCAGCCACTCTGGCCAGTAAGTACCTTCACTGTGAGCCCAACTTAAATTCCTCTAAGCAAACACACATAACAGGAAATGAACATGAGGAGTTAGAGACGTGCACACCTGATGAGCTATGATCTAATTGGCATCAAGGAGGCATGGTGGGATGGCTGCTATGACTGGAGTGTTGGAACGGAAGGATACAGGCTCTTCAGGAAGGACAGGCAGGGGAGATGAGAAGGGGGTGTTGTCCTCTGTCAATGGCCAGCTGGAATACATGGAGCTCCGTCTGGGGATGGATGAGGAACCAACTGAGAGTTTATGGGTCCAGATTAAAGGGAGGACAAGGACAGGTGATCAAAGAATAGAAACACAAAATCATAGAATCACAGAATCATTTTGGTTGGAAGAGACATTTAACATCATCAGTCCAACCGTTAACCTAGTACTGCAAATTTACAAGTTGGTCCTTTTCCTCTTGTCCGATCACGTCTTACCTGGGACAAAAGAGAATTAGTCCCAGTCCTGAGCCTTCAGGGATCTACTTCGTATAGTATCACGGGATAAAGACCTGGAGGGAAGAGGGGCCCAAGAAAGCTGGCTTAATATTCAGTGATCAGCACCTCCAAGGTCAGGAGCAATGCATCCTAATAAAGAAGAAGTCAAGTAAAAATGCTGGGAAGTCTGCATGGATGAACAAGGAGCTCCTGGACAAACTCAAACTCAAAAAAGAAGCTTGCAGAGAGTGGAAGCAAGAACGGGTAGCCTGGGAGGAATACAGGGAACTTGTCCAAGCAGCTAAGGATCAGGATAGGAAAGCTAAAGCTCTAATAGAATTAAATCTGGCCAGGGACATGAAGGGCAACAAGAAAAGCTTCTACATGAACGTTGGTGTTAAAAAGAAGAGAAGGAAAATGTGGTCCCTCTCTGGTCACCCTGGATATGGGAAAGGCTGAGGTGCTCCATGACTTTTTGCTTCAGTCTTCACTGGCAAGTACCCTAACCACACCGCCCAAGTCACAGGAGGCAAAGGTAGGGACTAGGACAATAAGGAACTGCCCACTGTAGGAGACTAGGTTTGAGACCATCTAAGGAATCTGAAGCTGCACAAGTCCATGGAACTTGATGACATTCATCTCTGGATCCTGAGGGAACTGATGGATGAAGTTGCCAAGCCACTGTCTGTCATATTTGGGAAGTCATGACAGCCTGATGAAATTCCCACTGGCTGAAGAAGGGGAAACATGACCCCCAGTTTTTAAAAATAAGATCTTGGGAAGCTGTCAGGAGTGGAGTGATTGACTTCACTCATAAGAGAGAAATAATGAACTATTTATTAAGGTAAAACAGAGATTTAACAAAATTGGTAATGAATGCAACAACGTTTTACAAGATTTGATGCCAAGGTACACTTGTGTATATACTGCATAGAGGACAGGGTCAGACAAACTATCAGGGAGACCCTCCCGCTGAGTCATGAGGTTCGGAAAGGACCCTCTTGCTTTCTAAACTCCTTCTCAGAGAGGAGTCTAGGTACGGCTGGATCCAATCCTAGTCCCAGACTTGGTCAACGGTTCATGTCTAAAGGATTATATATGCGCAGTTAATCCTTTATATCACTTAGTTAAGATTTCAAAGTTTTAACATGCTATTAGTCACTTACCAAGAATCTGTTGTGGCAAGGAATCTCTCAACCTAAAGGAGTAGAACCTTAAACAAGCATCCTCACTAAAGGGGAGATCCTGGCATGCAGCCCGCTGCCATACCAGAGAGCTCAAAGGGCTCTTGGGCTGTCCACTATTTCTACCGTAAGATAATTGAGCTATAGTCATATTCTTATTGAACAAAGTATCTAAGTCCCCACTCCAGACAGTGTTTTGGCTATATTACCAGCCATTCCCCAAAGTCCAGGTGCTGCTTATCACAACCGATGTTGCTATGGCCAAGGCCTGAGCAGGAGCCAGGGGAGGGGAAGAAGGGGGAAAAACAGGGAGAGCACACTGCCACAGAAGCACAGGCCAGTGAGTCTCACCTTTGGCCAACGAGATCATGGAGCTGTCCTGATAGAAACTGTGCTGAGGTGCATGGAAAATAGGGAGGTCATTGGTGACAGCCAGCATGGCTTCACTAAGACCAAAACATGGCTGACAAATTTGGTGATCGTCTACGACGGAGTTACAGTGTCAATGGCTAAGAGTAACTGATATCATCTACCTCAATTTGTGAAAAGCATTTGGTACTGTCCTGCACGACATCCTGTGCAGGACTTGACAGATGGACCACTTGGTGGATAAGGAATTTTCTGGATGTTTGGACCCAAAGAGTTGCAGTCAATGGCAACCAATGATGTGCTAGCAGTGACCAATGATAAGTGGCGTTCCAGCTCAGGGGTCAGTCCCGGCACTGGTGCTGTTAGACATCTTTGTTGGCAATGTGGACAATGGGATTGAGTGCAACTTCATCAAATTTGCCAATGACACTAAGCTATGTGGTGTGCTTGACACTCTGGAGGGAAGGGGTACTACCAAGAGGGAACTGACAGGCTTGAGATGTGGGCCCATGCAAACGTCATGAAGTTCAACAAAGCTAAGTGCGGTTCTGTGCCTAGGACATGGCAATCCCAAGCATGAATACAGTGTGGGTGGCAAATGGATTGAGAGCAGCCATAAGGAGAAGGAATTGAGGGTGTTGGTTTATGAAAAGGTCAACACGAGTTGGTAATGTGCGCTTGCAGCCCAGAGAGTTAACTACATCCTGGGCTGCAACAAAAGACGTGTGGCCAGAAGGTCGAGGGAGGTGATTCTGCTGCTCTGCTCTTCTCTGGTGACACCCTACTGGACTAATGAATCCATCTCTGGAGCTACCAACATATGAAGGGCATAGACCTTTTGAAGAGAGTCCAGAGGAGGACCACAAAGAAGATCAGGTGCCTGGAGCACCTCCTATTAAGAGAGGCTGAGGGATTTGGGATTGTTCAGTCTGGAGAAGAGAAGGCTCTAAAGGTCTTTATAGCAGCCTTCTAGGATCTAAAGAGGGTCTATGGGAAAGATGAGAAGGAACTCTTTATCAGCAGCAGGGAGTGCAGTGATGGGATGAAGGGTATTGGTTTTAAATTGAAAGATGGGAAATTTAGATTAACTATTACAAAGGAATTCTTTACTGTGAAGGTGGTGAGACACTGGAACAGGTTGCTCAGGGAAGGTGTGGATGCCCCATCCTTGGAAGTGTTCAAGGCCAGATTGGATAATTCTTTGAGCAACCTGATCTAATGGAAGGTCCTGGCCATGGCAGGGGGTTTGGAAATTGATGATTTTTAATGTCTGTTCCAACTCTAACAATTCTATGATTCTAAGGTTACATGTGTAAGAGAACAGTAAAGGAGAAATTCCTTTTAACATTATCCCACTAAAAATATTTAGAACATTTCCAAACATCTGCAAGGTCTGAAATATAAACACCTTAGATATGATGTTGTTGAAACCACAACAAATATTTGCATGAGAAAATAAATAAGTAAAATCTAACTGTATTTCTTATTTTTTTTTACTGACTACCAACCTCAACGTAAACTTAGTAAACTTTACTGGTAATATTATTTGCCCTATCTTCTTTATTGATAAAATTATTTAAATGTGAATGTGACTCCCATATGAAAATTTATGGATTTCAATAGAAAAGGGTTTTTGCTTGGCCACAACTACAACAGTTTCCTTGCCTTTATTAGCTGACTGACACATTTCCCAGCATTTGAAGTTACCATTATAAATATATGCATATACATGTATTTATATATAAACATGTAAGCAAAGTATGAGAGAGTTTTCACTCATCGATCCATGGATACTAAATTTAGTAGATTGTCTTTTTCTCTCCATTGTCAATTCTGGATTGAAGAAGTTTCACTGTTAGCAGATACAGCATTTCGTAACATTCACAAATATATACAAAAATACTTCCTTCATCTATCTGTCCCATTCCTTTATATTTTTTCTCTTCTTCCAAAAAACTTTACATACTTTAATGATTCTTTTTATCTTAGAGGTTCCTGAAAAGACAAGTGAGAAACTTTTCAGAAATGTGGTTTCACAGGAAAATGTAGAAATAAATTTACCATTAAACGTGTTTTCAAAGGAAATTGTTTCAAAAGAAAAGTTACTCCAAGATTGACTAAATTACTTTGACCTATAAAACAATATTGCTATCACAAACTCAGTTTCAGGTTCTTTAGCAGGGAATTAAAGAAAATGTCTTTGAAACTACGATGGATACAGACTTCTTATGTTAAACATTTGAAAAAAATTGTGGATGCTAGTTACACGCTTGCCGGAGAATAAACCTGAAAAGTTTTCTGCTTCTTGAATGTCTCTGGTTGCATTTGGTTCTCTACTTCCAAATCCCAAAATATACTAGATTTCTATTCAAGTAATAGTTTCCTAGAACTAAAACAGTTTTCTCTCCTTTATTGTATTTATTATCTTTTATTATCATTTGAAAGTATTGTATTGCAAATGTAGACAAAAGCATCAAAGGGAACACGGTATTCTATGTGAATAAGTATGTATTTTGTAATAGCATATTCAGATTTATGAAAAGTAAACTTTTTTTTTTCCTAAAGCTTGTCTACTTTTATATTTCACATTCCTATATTGTTGTCTAGAAAATTAAGATTAAGTGAGGAATAAAATTCATATGTGCACTTTATTTATGACATCAAAGTGTTTTTAGTAACTCAAAAACTGCATCCACTGTAGTAAATAAAACATCGAAGCAGAATGATTCTCAAATGACTATAGTTTAAGTATATACAAGAAAAAAAATCCAACACTGTATTTTTACAAGGAGACTTATCTATCTTTAGAAGTTATTTGGGTAGCAACATTAGAAATGAAATCTTAATTTACTTTAGCAAGAACATACACTTTTTTAGTTCTAAATGCATTCATCCATACAAAGAATATTAGTACAAGATATTAATGACAAAGAGCTTATGAGGGGAATTCTGCATGTCCTCAAGTTTTAGTTTTTCTTTGAAATTTCACTCCAGAAAACCAAAACAAAATAAACCAAGGACACGGTAATTCATCAAGCCTATTATCTTTCTAAGTGTACTCTGAATACTTGCTTCTTCAAAGATTATTTCCTTCTGCCATATTAGAACACATGCTGACCAATATCTGGGATGAAATTCTTTACTCTCTGCCCTTTTTGGACAACTGGATAATCTCTCATGCCTTTCTTCAGTCAAACACTACCAAGGAGTCAATGCTGCTTTGACTCCGACAAATTTAATTTGTTGTCAGTAGTGGATATGTTTACAGATTAGTTGGAGTCTACTTTTTCAAAACCTATTCCTTCTATATGCTTCGTGATACTAACCTAGAACTTAAATGACACAGATATTCAGAAGCTTTGGAGAGCAAGTACTTTGAGAGTTACAAACTCACTAGTTTTGTGTCTACAGAGATGTTTTGAATCTTCAGCTTGACACTGTAGCAAGCACTGAACACATTCTCCTGTGCTACCACACCACAAAAGGTTACTGCTATCATTTGGAGATGAATTGGAGATTGAATGGAACAGAGAAAACAGAAAGAAATGCAGTGGTGGCAACAAGTGGTGCTTCTCAGATTTCCATCAGTTTTCACTGGCAGCAACAGCAACCTCCCGGATGTTGTAGGGACTCTTTGGCACTTGATGATTGGGCAGTTGCCCTCTATTTTCTCAGGAGAGGAAAGAAATTAGGTTGTACAGAAATGTTTGCTGAAAAATGAAAGAAATCACTAGTGCCATTTATAACTCCATTTGTCAGGAAATTAAACACTTCTGAGTCCAAAAAACAGCAGGAGGAAGAAAGAATTTGTGTCACGTAAACTGCTTCAGAAGTGAAAATCCGCTGCCTATGAAGTAATGGATCAGACCCAAATCACAGAAGTGATTTGAAATGGTGACAGATCTGAACTCATATTTTCTAATGCTACAGGCTTTCTTTTCCGTGGTCTGTGAAGTGATTATTATGACTCCATGTTGAAACTATATATGTAAAAAAAAAAGAGCATGAAGTAGGACAGTGTGTTTTTTGACTGAACAAATAAAAAAACACCCGCAAAAAATTACACTATCTTTAGAATCATTCGTAATAAGGACATGTTTTTTAAGAGCTTTCTATATAGTCGAAGTGTTTAAAAGTAAGAAAAGTTTATATTAAAATTTGAAATGGAGACAATTTTTAGTAGAATGGACAATGGGGTGCCAGATATTGTCTTTTACAGGAAGAAACAACAAAGGATAACAAAAGTCACAAAATCTCCTAGTAAAATGGCATATGGACCCAACTGAGATTTCAAGGAAACATTGTATAGATACAGCAAACTTTAATGCAGAACATTGCAACTCAGCTTAAAAGGTAAGTTAATAGTCTAAATTTCAACAAATATAAAGGTAGCAGTATTGCCACAGTGTGAGTGTCCTTATGTTCAACCATGTGGAATTCACTGCATATACACATATGAAACACACTAGCAAAATGAAAAATATATATAGAAGTACCAATTAACAAACACTTATTTGCATTTTATTAATGATATACCAGTAGAAAAAGTAGATATACAAGATTTAAAAGATCATAAACACTTTTGCCAGTTGAATTATTTCAAAATAAAGATAGTGATTGTTTCAAAATAGCGTTTAGAGGCACAAATCCATCAAAATATTGTTCTGAAGCAATAAAAATTTGCTTCACAGAATTACTGTTATATAGCAAGCAGTCATAAAACTGAAAGAATTTTTGCATCTGGCACAGAATGTCAAATGTTGATACTGACAACAGGAGCAGAAGAGGCAAACTGAAGCACTTCTATGTCAGACATAATCACCAGCTGCCATAACACAGAAATGAAAGTAGCTGTGCATACTGTACAAAGGGATCTGTCAATTGGCAAGATATGCAAATGCCAATTTAACTGGAAAGACAAGTGGTGAAATTTTTCCAATTTTCTGAGCCAATCACACCCTGGCATTACTCCTACATATGTGTTTTGTACGCAGTGTGTAATTCCAAAATACTCTTGAAATCTAGCATTTATGATACTTTTAAACATCCTTCCTAAAAACTCTTGCCAATTTAAAGACTCTTCCTTTGTGTTTCCATTGCAGCTTCTTCAGAAACATAGGAGAATGTATTAAGATGAAAAATAATGGCAACCTCATAGCATTTGACATTGGAAAATTTTAGCTTTTAAGAAGTGTGTGTAAATATTGCAGTGATATGAACAATAATTTGTTCATGACAGGCAAATGTTGGTGCTGTAGAATAAACTAAGAAGAATGATATCAATAAAATAAAACAGTGAGATCTCTTTATTCGGTAGGGCAAGTTAAGGGAATAGCAATTAACTATACTGATGGGGTAATTTCAACTTTTTATCTAAAATGAAAGTTCTATTTTATGTTGTATCTCTCAACTTAATACATTTGCTATGTGCAGAAAGAAGAACAGAAGAAACAAAAAACAAAATAAATAATCCTTCTGCATATATCTTTCATCTAATTACAAGGGAATTACTTAAGGTATCAGAAGCAGTATCAGTCAAATAGACACAAAGATTAAAGGATCAAACTGTAGGGGAATAGATGGTGTTGTCATCACATACACTTTCCTGAAATGCAAAACATTCAGCAGTAACTCAGTGCTTACTATTGCTGACTTCACTGTTTCTTTCCTGAGTGTTGCTCATTAACTCATGTTGAACTTCTGGATCTTGCAAAGACCCAAATGAATTAGCTTCTAATTCCCTCAAGAAACACCCAGTTGCACTGCAAAATCCTTTAGCAGTCAAGAATTCTGAAAGAAACGTCATAGTCTTCTGCAGTCTAGGAGAATTCCTTGAAGTCCTGAACATTAGTATTTAAAAAAGAAGAGGACCTATTTTTAAAAACTTGCTGTATCTCAGTTACAAGGAAAAATAAAAAATTACTAATAAGCTTAGAACACAAGCAAAATAAGAAAAAGGGTAATATTCACTAAACAGTTTCTTAATTAGATTAAGTTCAGCAGATCTACCCTAAAGCTGAATTCAATTCAATGTCCCTAAGGAAGTGTCAGGCTAAGTTCCTTGAAAATGACTGAGAAACAGAACTACTGCTATGTAAGGTTTCTGCCAATGCATCTTACAGACACACATAATAATGGTTAGATTTTGAACTTAGAGATATCTTGAGAGAACTTTATTTACAAGAGACAAAAAAGATTGTTTAATCCACAGGGAACAATAAAAGGTGATGCAGCAGGAAGATAGAATGCAGACACAGACAGACTGGTCAGAGCATAAAAAGAGCAGAAAATTCAGGGGCAAGTGTGAGTGATGGCTGTAAATGTTGCATCAGAGTCAGAGAAGAGTCTTCTTGAGATATTAACATCCTATCAGTATCTTAAATGTAAGAGGTAGTCATTGATGTGGCTGTGCAATGTTGTTGCTCTTGTTAACAGTGTTAGCCATCAGTCAGCTTCTAAGCCATGTGGGATTCAGAAGCATTCACCCTAGTTTTGTTTCTCATTAATCTGTATGGTTTCGTGTGTATGAAGTCACCCTTTGCAATTTTTCACATGCTCCTTCCTCCTTTGATTTTTTTTTTTACCTGAAATATTATTACTGGGTTTGTTCTAAGAACTAATTTTGCTTGACCATATGGGTCATGCCTCAGAATTATTAAATAAATTGAAAATGTAATAGGTAGAACCTTACCTGGTTTATGACTCAAGTGAATTTTATCCGATTAGGGCAATAAACATCACAGCACATAAAGAAGCAGCTCAAATTCAATGAGATGTAAACAGACTGGGATGGTGTGAACGAATGTGCTCTACATAGCAGGACAGATGGCGTAGTGAATATGTTGAAATCCTTTCTTTAAGTCATGCAGAACAAATCTGAACAGTGACTTCCTAATTTGAAAACAAAGTGCCGCATCTCTAGTGCAATTGACTGCCCTGAGTGTAGGTTAAAAATTATGTCTATCCCAAAAATATTCCATCTCTTTTAAAGTTCATAATAAATTTTCTACAAAGTTAGGATTTCAAACAATACCCAGTTTCCAATACAAGATCACTTGAATAGAAAATTCACAATCATTTCCAGGAATATGAAGATGGTTTTTTGAAGAGGGTAGAAAAGATATAGTAACTTTTCCTGTGAATTAATGCATGGAACAGGGAACATGAATATTTTAAATTTCATCCTTTGTGAACTTCACCTTTATTCACTGTGAGTTGTCTGGCTTCAGTCATTAATAAAATGACCCCTTTACGACAGATTTGTTACAACATAGGTGGTTCACATTATAACTAACCATCGTATTTTCTAATTTTTAATTGAATCTGGCATTCCTATATTCATATAAATCACTCAGTTATTGAAAATGAAAACAAAATAAGACAAAAATAACTGCAACATTAACATTATTTTAAATGCTTGTGTTGGATTCAGCAACTGTTCTGAATACTGAATTTCTTCTAGCTGTTCTATTACAGCCAGCTCAGACAAATGATCTGGCAGCACATGATGGTGTTAGTGTAATCAGGCACTTAGCAACACTGACATCAGATGCTGGCATTCATTGTTTTGAAAAAAACATTTGATACAGAGTGAACTATCTGTACTTGCAAATTTAGCGCAGTAATGCAAAACATTATGGATCTTAGATTGCAACTGAATATTGGATGTCCTTCAAGAAAAGCTGAAAACTATACACCTCGTACCTTGTCCAGCTGGATTTTGGCACTTCTGAGAAAGGACTTGTCTTGCCTATCTTGACTTCTATTTACTTGGTGGAAAATGATTGATGCTTCAGTGGTCAGGGGGGTGCAGTGGAGTGGTGAGAGTGGAGGGGGTAGTGGTGGTAGTGTTCGGTTGGTTGGGTTGTTATTTTCCCCAACTACTTGCTAAACAATTCACGGGTAAGGTATCTTGTTGGGCCAGTAAGCCACAGGTCAGGAAGACAGTAGATATCAATGTCATTAACTTTCCATTAACTTATACGAAGTTATTTCTTATGTTTTCCTTTAGCACTATCAACTGCAAGAGATGGTAAAGTGTCAAAAATTTGCTTCAACAAATATTATATACTTTTGTTTTCTTGCAATATTTCTTTAAGACAGTAGAAAAGTCCTTTTATATGTGTAGTAATCTATAGCTATTAGAAGCACTTAGATATTTCCACAGTTCAAGACATCAGTCACTATCAAGGCAACTTTCCATACGCTACTTTCAATCAAGTCTTATCTGTTTCTCAAACAGGAGAAAATTGTCACATTATCAACATTAGAAAAGACTCCACAATCAAGAGGCATCATTGTAGTTTTGGGAGAACAGTCCTTTACCTCCTTTACCTCCATTGCAGGCTACAAAACTAGGAAGACCATTCTGGCGTCTCAGTGCAATTCTTACCCTTAGATCTACTGACTCCTCATTGAGACTTCCAAAGTAAGGAGAGAATAATTTAAGACCCAGTTTAAAGCCCTGTAAAGTCATGTTATGGCATTTAACAAATGGTAGGGTTATTTTATACCATAACTACATGAGATATGTCATAAAACTATTACTTTAGCTTTACTACAATTAAATATAGAATTTATTGTATGTTGCATACATTAGTAACACTTGGACTTAGTAAGTGTTTGTCTTTTTCCTCTTGGTGGAAGAAGAGAAAAGCATGTCTGGTAATCCAGTTATTATTTGCGCATTTTATACTGCACTGTGACTAAGCTACAGCCTCACTCACTGAATTCTATTCATAGATCAAGGCTGAATCTGTTCATTGCCCTTAAAATCAAACAAATCATGGGTATTAGATTATGGCTTACTTTGAAATACATTGCATGACTCCTACTCCTTGCTATGTGATATTCCTTTAACTACAGGAATTAGAAGTAGGTCAAAAATTATGAATCAGATATCAGCTAGTGTAAAATTGCATAACAGCTTCAACAAATAAAGGATCTGGTTATTTGTTTCCTAAATCTATTTGTTTTCTTAAATGCTTGTTAACAATGGATATATAAAGATTAATCAAAAAAAAAAAAAAGGAAGTAATATTTTTAATTTGGACGTACAGAACTCAGATAGACCTTAATAACAACTACATAATTATTTGTGAATCATCACTGAATATTAATTAACAAATATTCTATAAATATGTCAGCACATTTCCATGGTTATTCAATTCACTCTGCTTATTAACTTAAAATGTGCATCAGACTTTATACATCTTTTTCGTATGTAAGCAAAGTATTGCTGGTAATATTTTATGGAGACATAGAATACATATATATAGATACATAGAATCCTGTAAAGTGGTTAAATTGGATTAGTATAAATGGTCAGGCTAAGTCTCCCACTTTTTTAATAGTTAGAGTGTGCCAAGGGTCTGAAGAACTAAATCACATGATACATTATCACTTTACTTTCAGAATTAGGATGTCAAACTGACAGATAATACAAATCTGCAACTTTATATATGTGAAAAAGATCCTGGATTCAGGTCATCGAACTCCAGACATCTAACCAAAGCACCTGAAATTGTCCGCCAGGAAAGCATTCATGATCTAAGGAAGAAAGTAATGAAATTATACTTTAAGATTAGCTTGAAGAGAATAGTTAATATAGAGTTCACCTGAGTTCACATAGGGTTACTAGAGAGAAATAAGCTGCTCCAAAGTAATACTCAGAGGGCACAGACTTAGGTTCCTGTCATGAAACATCTTCAGGATAAACCCATATCTTTTCATTGACTAAAGAGATTATTTTGAGTGATACCTAAATTCTTAAGAAAAACGTTAGACTTCTGTTAATATTCTATCAGTTGCCTTAAGTTCCTGATAAAGTCAACTGAAAACATACAAAACTCAAGAGTACATTTCTACCTTACAAATTTTAAGATGTGGTCCTCTAAAAATGCACATCCCTGTCCATTGTCATCTTTCTTAAATTAAGTACCTTACTTTTAGCTGGACAAAGTTGGGCATAGCAAATCCTTTCCTAGTCTCTAACATTCCAAATATCTGCCTCCAAAAGGTTCAGAAAGCTAGGTTTGTGAAACTTGGGTGACTTAAGCAAAGTTCAGGCATAAGGTGAGGTCCAAGACCTTAAACCTAAGGAATCAAATACTAATTCCAAACTAGGTTATTATTACACTATAATGACTATAATGTCACTATAATGACACTATAATGTAATAAAATAATTACATATTGTGGGGTTCTGCACCTGGGATGTGGCAATTCCAGGCACAAATACAGATGTGGTAGAGAATGGCAGGAGAGCAGCCCTGAGGAGAAAGATTTGGGAGTGAGGCTGGATGAGAGGATCAACACGAGCCGGCAGTGTGCACTGGTAGCCCAGAAAGCCAACTATATCCTGAAATGCATCAAAAGAAATGTGACCAGCAGGGTGCAGGAGGTGATTCTCCGCCTTTACTCTGCGCTCGTGAGACTCTACCTGGAGTACTACATCGAGCTCCGGAGTCCTCAACATAGAAACGACATAGAACTGCTGGAACAGGCATAGTGGAGGGCCGCAGAGATGATCAGAGAGATGGAAGCACCTCTTCTACTATGACAGGCTGAGAGAGCTGGGACTGTTCAGCCTGGAGAAGAGAAGGATCTGGGGACACCTTATAGCAGCCTTTCAGTATCTGAAGGGAGCCTACAGGAGAGGAGCTGGAGAGAAACTCTTTGTCAGCAAGTGTAGTCCTAGGACAAGGGATAATGGTTTTAAATTGGAAGAGGGGAGATTTCGACTAGATACTAGGAAGAAATTCCTGTGCGGGTGGTGAGGCACTGGAACAGGTTGCCCAGAGGAGTCATGGATGCACCATCTTTGGAAGTGTTCAAGGCCAGGCTGGATGGGGCTTTGAGCAACATGGTCAAGTGGAAGGTGTCCCTTCCCATGGCAGGGGAGTTGGAATTTGATGATCTTTAAGGTCCCTTCCAACTCTAACTATTCTATGATTCTATGTTTTTAATACTTTCAATTTTATAAAAAAAAAAAAAGAAAAAATGTTATTCAGCTGTTCCACAGTATATCTTCTATACAAAGTAGTTTACCTTCCATAAGTAAATATCCTGAATTTCTTTTTCAATGAGGAAAATTTTAATCTTTGTTACATATCATACAGAGTTCACGTGCTTCATTTTCATTTATCACATTAAGATATATTAGAACAATGACATCCTTATTTTCATCTGTTCTTCTGTTTCCATATATCTATTTAGAAGCTAGATAACATAAAGTTGCTGGGCTTTTTTTCACCTCTGATTCCACAGTTAGACTTAATTATGTGTAAAATTATTTATAGATGTATTTAATCTGAATTAGATACCTAGGTACCTGGTTTACAGGTGCATTCAGTTGTATAAGTGACTAGATTAAATGAATTATGTCTACAAATAATAGTTGGCATAAAGCTGCATTTATTTATTTGCACCTGTGAAATTTGTGGTGTCAAAAAAGGCATGTTGTGACTAATCTTAAGATAATGTCTATACTGTAATATTTTTCTCCCAAATAATAAACATACTAACCTAGATGTTACTACACAATAAAACAAGGATTGAATTTTATCTAGTAAAAAGTTTCTAATGAAAAGAAAGAGAATAGAATAAGCCAGAAAAGGCTTATTAAAACAAGCAGATTTATTAAAATAAATAGAATAAGTTAAAACAGGGCCAACTACACAGGGATGATCAAGAAGCTGGAGCAACTCCCCTGTGAAGACAGGTTGAGAGAGTTGGAGTTGTTCAGCCTGGAAAAGAGAAGGCTCCAGGGAGACTCAGTAGCAACCGTTCAGTACCTAAAGAGGGCCTATAGGAGAGATCGGGAGGAACATGTTATGGGGAACTGTAGTGATGGGACGAGGGGTAATGCTTTTAAGTTGGAAGAGGGGAAATTTAGATTATATATTAGGAAGAAATTCTTTACTGTGCGGGTGGTGAAGGCACTGGAACAGGTTGCCCAGAGGAGTTCTGCATGCCCCATCCCTGGAGGTGCTTGAGTTCAGGCTGGATGGGGCTTTAGGCACCCTGGTCTAGTGGAAGGTGGCTTTAACCATGGCAGGGTGGGCTGTAATTAGATGGTCATCAAAGTCCCTTCTAACCCAAACCTCTCTATGATTGTATAATTCTATGATACAGCATGTTGCCCAGGTCCATGTCCAGTCAGCTTTTGAATATCTCCAAGTATGGAGACTCCACAAGCTCTATAGGCAACCTGTGTCAGTATTTGGCCAACCTCACAGTTAAAAAAAAAAAAATAATAATAATAAAAATTGTTTTCTGAAGTAGAATTTACTTTATTTAATTTGTGGCCATTTCCTTCTGTCACTGAGCACCACTGAGAAGACTTAGGGACTGCTTAACAGGGATGACTGAAACTCTGGTTTTCTTAGTGAAGTGGTGAAGTCTTGTATGACAGATTTAAACCTCCCCCAAAAAAGCAATAAAAAACCCGAACCATAATGAAAAAGAACATATAAAAGGTATCAATATTGTGCAGATTAATGGCATTCTCATAAGGGTGACAATGGGGAGCTTTGCTCTGGGCTGTTTACACTGATTTTTCTCTACTTATCTTTAGTTGTTGACATAAGAGAAATTTGTAAACCGTGGGGTTCTTTGACTACCATCTTACAGGTGTAATTAGTTGTTTATGGCCGTGGGTCACACTGAAAGATGTTCAACAAAGCTTCGCATATACATAGCATAGATTTTTTTTTTCTTTCTCTC
>VXBW01008241.1:96244-133205 GCA_013400375.1 Thinocorus orbignyianus
TTTTTTTTTTTTTTTTTTTTTTTTTTTTTAATAGTTTGGCAGAGCAAGACTTGAGAAATACTTAAACTACTGAATTCCCTCACTGTTATAGACTGTAACAAGTGAACTGTGCTTTAGGCTTATTTTTTTCCAAGAAGTAATCAAATGTTTATTGTGAATATTTTTAATCTGAGGGCTTTTGATCTGTTAAAGGTCTTTGATGATTATGGAAGACTTTGTCACCACTGAGTTCACAGTAACTTTCCAACTGTGTATCTGCAATTTCTGATAAAGTTATTGGAATTCCTTTGTTACAATCCTGTTTGTATTCCATGCTGACTTGTTTTGGTCAGTGTCCTCTTAGTAGCTTCTAGTAATTTTAAAAATCAAAAGCTAAGGTAATATGCGACTCAACTGATTAATTTCAAAAGAACTTGCTTGCAACTAAAATAAATTCATTTTAGAGGTTGTCCCATTCACTGTAAAACTTAAACTTGTGTTTGTGCTGATGCTTATTCAAGAGAGCACTTCACTGCCAACAGCACAAAATACATGAATTATGCCTTTTTGCACTGGGTTGCTGTTGCTTCCATTATATAGCTATTGTAAGATGCCCTGATGAAGAAGTCATGCTGTCCTGATTTTTCAAGTATAACATTTGAATTTCTAAACTGACCACCAACAGCTGTACTTTCTGCATGGATGGTTAGCGCAGGAGGATATAAAACTGCTGGGAAATTCAATCTGCTGTCAGAAAGTACAAGGTATCTTGGGGTATGTTTAATGTGAACCTTGCTAGTTTTACATATACGTTAATGTAATCCACCTAAAAATGTTGCTGTTAATGTTTTAATGACTAAAATTAATTATACTGGCTGAAAGGGCATCTCTGTTCCTGTCATCTGTAAGTTAACTGAGTGTGGTATTATTTTTACTTCTGTTAGTAAACCAGTACTTTGAGGTTTCTGTCATTAGTTGGTAGCCGTGAACTGGATTACCCACTGTATCAACGTCATATGGCATTTATCCAACCACATGCTTATATAATCCTTACCAAATTACTTACATATTAAAAAAGTAGAACAGGTTAACAGTATGAAAACAAAATCCTATAGCTTTTTTTTTTTTGTTTTGTTCTGGTGTTTTTGCCGGGGTTATGGTTTTTTCCCTATCTACATTTACCTATTCCTCATGTTTCTTCCTTAAACAGAGATAAGAAATAATATTTAATGTCTAGCATAAAAGTTAGTTTTAAGAAAATCATGCATTACCTGAATTAAAGGTCAAAGTCTAGGTAGAGTTATACTGAGAGATCAAGCCCCTCTCCTATCATTACATAATCATTACATAATATTTTTACCTAATTTCTCAGATTTATAGGTCTAAAAAAAGCTCTCAGTTTCCTGAAGCCACCTTCTTTTCTTAAAAGGTTGGTTAAGCTTTTTTTCTGACATCATCCTTGGTCAGAACTATAACTAAAAAATAACTACTTTTCTTCATTTATGCTTCCTGGAGAACTACCTTTCATTGACTGTGAATAAATTTATAAATTAAGAGAAAGGACAAGGAACATCACATCATCAAACACTTCTTTTTTCTCTCTTTTCTATCAGCATTTTCAGTTGTTCTTGCCATAGAACAGCAGGAGCTTCACCTGCTCCCTAGTCACAGGTTCTACATATCTACCTAAATAAGAGTTAAAAACATGTATATATATATGTGTTTATTTATTGCTGTTTTGTTGATAGCTTCTGAGTATTGGACTTTTGTAAAAATTAGCATTTTAATAAAAATAAACATACGGTTAATATTTACAAGATGAGAAGGATTTTGTCAGTACAGCATGAGGAGGTAAAGTTCACAAAATTCAAACAGTTTGTGAGTACTGAGAGTATTATAACAAGCAAGAGCAACCAAAAAGCATTATGTGAAATCCCAGAAGCTCAAAGAAAACTAAATTTTCTCATTTCTGATTTCTATTTTGATATGAGTGTCTGAGTAAAGTAAAAAACAATGAACTTTTTTTTAAACTCTGTGTTGGACTCTTACAAATTCAAGTGGCATTTGCCAGGTTTAGATGTATGCAGGATCTATAACAATCAGGCCCTGTTAACAAATTCTTATACAAATAAATTTAACTGCCTTTAAAAAGCAGTGGGGTTTTTGGTAAGTAGGGAATGATCTAATAAGCTTTGGATGAGTTTCCAAATATGCAAGAGGTGATTATTCAGAAATCTAAGAGAATTCTTATAGTGAGATTATAATTGTCTAATAAGATCATTGAAAGTGATAGTTTTGTTGGGTATTGAAATACAATTCAAGGGAAAATTATTGGATGACCTTCAAGAAAGAATTCTGCTTCATGACAAAATATTTAGATGCACAGAGTGCATCTTTTCCTGTCTTGAAAGAATAATCTTTCTCATGGAAAATTAAACACAGCAATCTACCTCTGAAGGGGGTATACTTTTTCTGACAATCTTCTTACTCTGGATTAATAGGAAGTAAGGTTCTGGTCTTCTTGTCCTCACTTCTCCCCATACTGAGTCCTTTACAATCCATACTTAAGATATATGCATCTTACTAATAACATGTAATCTGGATATGATCCCACACCAAGTTGCTTCAAAGGATCTTGTTTTACAAGGTTTCCTTCTGAAGTCTCTTAATATAATCTTGGCCATATCAAGCATGTCTACTGAGGCATGACTCAAGTTCTGGGTGCCTGACTTCACAATCAGGGTTTAGGTTTGTATTCATTTTCTCCTGAAGTTCTGTGAGGATAGAAGTGAATCATGTTGTCATGTCCTCTCTATATGAAAGAAAGAAATTACTGTTGTGCACCCTTAGCAGCTCACAGTATAGGGGAAGAATCAGTTCTTGTGTTAGTTTAGGCATAGTTTTCTCTCTCCTTTGCTAGAGACACTAGCCTTGGAGTCTAAGTTTCTTAACCAGCGTAACTGTCTGTCACATTTTGTTCAGGCTGTGACTAGAAAATCCATTGGGATCTAAAAAATATTTCTACAATAACAGAGAGATAACAATATAACAAAAAAAAAGTCTGCCAGAATTTAGAAAACAGTGTTCTAGAGGAGACCTTAGTCTATTAGACAGCTATTTAAATATATATCAGAACAGAATGCACTATATTTTCTGTTTTATTTGCTTTCCAAGTTTGTGATGGAAAGAAAGTTTGTTTGAATGACAGTCACTTTTAACTTTGGTGTAAACAAAGATACTATTCAATAATATTTCAATAACCTTACTATCTCATTATGCCCTCCTATTACATTTTGAAAACACAGGATGATTAACACTTCTATAAAGAAGAGATTTAAAAAAAATAAATTATCAAGCATGGACTAAGTTATTATAAATACGTTAAACTAGTTGTCAGATTTACTAGAGCATTTAAATGATATTAACACTACTGAGTTTGATGGTGGTTGTTTAAAATTTTAACAGATAGAGTTCTTGGGTCATTTTGCTTCCTAATTATAAATCTCTAAATGTCCTTCTAACTAAAAGCTGTGGGGGAACAAGAGAGCTTAAACTATATTGATCTACATGTCACTGTTAATTATGTAAAATTCAAACGAAGACAGGAAGACTGATCATCTTTCTGAATAGCATTCAGATGGACTCCAGAAGATGTAATGTCTGAATTTTTCTTAAGTTATGAGAAGTCTTGGATTTGAGCCTGTCTAACTTCAGCCCTTATCGTATTCCTGTGATCAGAATGTACAAAAAAGGATGATGATAAAATCCCTAGTAATACATTCATTAATCCAGAGGTTATCCCTTGCTCTTACAATCCCCTCAAGCACTGCTTCTGTCTGAATTTTAAACATAATGATCTTGGAGTCTGACCTAAGTCACACATTTTAAATTCAGTGAATAATTCATAGTATTGATGTGTATTCGTGTTTAAAATAAAACAGATAATGCTTAGGGTCATGGACCTTCTCTTCATAAATACATTGGGATTGCACAAATGTTTGTTGAGGACTCTGATACCTGGACAGAAGAGCAGTCAATTCTAATTCCTGAGCTGCTCAGACTTTTAGCCTAAATCAAACTCCAGAGAATATTGCCTTGGGATTTTGGATGTGCTTGATCATTTAGCTTGTAGGCTTCCAGAGCAGATTCAGTAGTATGTATTAATTAATTTTGTGATCTGAAGTAAGAAAAACGATGAGGAATATGGAAATATTAGGGAAATTGCATTTTCATCTGTACATGAAATATCATGGGAATGATGATATGCGAAAAGAAACTGCAGACAGTTTTCTCAATGCATGAGGTCTACTAAAAGCTGAATTGATGGCATCAGACTGAAGTTGACTAACAAAAAGTTTTGCTTGTGGTTATATAGTAAATATATTTTTGAGTCAGGCAGTGAAATGATGGCTTTACCAGACAAATCCGTAACTCTCAGTGAAGATATATTACATAAAATGTCAGAAAGGGTATATGTGTAAAGTAATATGAAATATAATTATAAAAGTCTTCTTTTGTAAAAACACATGTAAGTGAAGAGCATCTGTTCCCTTTAGGTTATCAAGGGCTTGTCAAAATGGGGTAGTAAGGAAAAGAGGAAAGCAAAACATACAGAGACTAAAACCTGATAACAGACAATATCAACAAACAAACTTGGTCTGATACATCAGTTGATGAGAGTGTGTGGATACTGTTAGTAAGATCACTTGACTGAACACCATGTGAAAACAGAAGGATATGAAAAAGTGGGAGGCAATAAACAGAGCATACAGAGACACAGACCTGACAAACAACAAAGACAACGAAATCCTGTCAGTTGCACAAATTGATAGGCTATCAACAAACTGCAGGGATCACTTCAGAACAGGCCAGCATGGATTTTCCAGCCCATAAGTATGCCACCCTGGGGTCTACAATGCTGATTTGACTGAAGTGTGCAAAATGATGAAGAAATCTGCAGGGGAAGAAGGGAGCAGGGAGAAACAAAGAGTGGGGGTAGAGAAAAAGAGGTGCTAAAGGGGATGGTTGTGTGTAAAATGGAGACAGACAGTATGCTTGTCTGACCACTGTGCAGTCTGTTCCATTTTCCTATGACTTCCTATTAATTTTTTTTTTGCTAACTATCTCCCTGCATATATGTGTGCTGCAAGGACTCAGTACCAGCTGCTGGTGAGACCCGTACATGTGTGAGAGAAATTTGGTGACAGCTACTGGCATCAGACCAGGTGTGTGCATCCTCAGCCTCTAGTGTCAGCTGCTGGAGCCAGTGGGGCTCTTTAACTTCCAACTACTGGTCCAGGAACAACGTGGATCCCAAAACAAGCTACTGGGGGAACAAGGATACTCAAGGAAAGTGAGATGCTCAGTACCAGCAGCTGGAGTAGGACTGCGGGTTACCGGCTGCGCATCTGTATTCACTGACAAACTTCAAGCTGGACAAGATGGCAAGTTGGGGGGACATCAGAGTATGTAAGAGGGGTCAGCATCCAGGCAGGGGTGCCTGTTGGGCAGAGGAGCTGTGCTGGTACTCAGGGGATCCATGAATGCACGTGTGTTTGTGAACCTGGAGGGTGTCAGTGCGTGCCACACTAGTGACTTTCTGGCTGAAGAATAGAAGGGGATGTGGCTGGCTGGGCATGTGCTTCTTGTGAGTCTTGCGTGTGGGTGCTGCTGAAGGCAGTGCCTTGTCTGTGGCAGTTTGTGTGACAGACCATGTCTGTGTCTTCTCTGTGTGTGGTTTTGCTGACCTTTTTTTTCTTTTTATCTTCTTTTTTTTATAGTATTACTTTATTTCCATTTATGAAACAAAAGCTAAGGTTAAATGATGCATTATAAGTGATACCCTAAGACAACTATTTTTATTTATTTGGCATACGTACCACATATTTTTTTACGTTAGTTAAAGAAGTAAAAGCAATACCTATATTGCAGATTCTATCACTGTCTGTTTTGTGAAATTAATTTAGAGAGTAGTAAGAAAAGAATAATCCCAGACTTGGTTGAATATCTGCAATGAACACAGGCAGCATAGAAAAGAGATTGGGTTATATACACTAAGGTAACTTAATGCTTGGCTTGGCAATGGTTAGATCATGCTGTTTCTCTGTGCAAGTCAATCTTCCTACATTTTGTTAAAATAACACCAGGATCCTAATGCAGTTGACTGTCAGCATAAACTGGAAGTATATTTTCACTTTTTCATGTTTTGCTCCTGCAGAGACTAGAAGGAAATATTGGTTATGTAAAAGCCTCTTGGCTGTTTTCTATCATTCCTTCATTTCTGGGCGATTGTGTCCTCACCTCTTGTTTTTTGCCTTTTCTTTTTTTATTAATGTAGTTTCTGTTCCTCCACTCCTTACCAATAAAACCCCAGGGAACTGCAGAGCTATTCAAAATTAATGCACAGTGCCATAAGCATTTTGTATGATCTTGTCATGATTATGTACATTATTTAATGATTAACAGTTCTTGTATGAGAAAATACTTTTGATTTCATCAGGAAACAAGAAACCTATTTAGACTAATAACATGGCAGCTGTGATATTTTTTTCCTGACAGATACTGTGCTTTAAAAGTATATGTGTCTTATATCTTGAAGTGTGAAAAGTAATTGCTCCTTTACTTTTCTTTATTCTTTTCGTTACTTGAGAAGCTGGGAAAATTACCATAGATGTTCAGGCACTGTTCAGGAGGGTAAAATTTAAGGCACAACTGATCGCTCCTTTATAATCCAGAAATGGCAACCCATCTAAATAATAATAATTTTTTAAAAGTACAGCAGTAAATTCACAAAAACAGAAGAAATTAATGAATATATTACATTTAATCAATCATGCACAAAGCATAAACAAACCTGCAATGTTAAATGTAAGGAAACATAAACCTTTTGGGGCAACAAAATAATTCCAAAAATTGTTGTGGGAAGTTTCTGTCTTTCTCCCCCTTAAAAATTCGGTAACATGTGCTATCAAGAGACAGGTACAGGTGTGAACAGATATTACTTTGATCCAATTTGAATATTCCTCCATTTCCTAATGGAAGAGTGATTGTTGTCCAGCCTTCATAGCAGTTAAATAATTGTAAAAGTAAAAGATGATAAGGCAGAAGAATGAAAAATTTTCAGATGGTATGACCAGCTTAAACAAAGAAACATATAATTGTTGATGTCCGAGTTAAACACCAGAACGACATTGATGTCCTCCATTATTTAGATAATATGAAATAAAGGATGATTTCTTACCTATTTTCTGTTAGAAAGTTTGCTGCAGGACAAAGTATTTAAAACATAATTCTTCCTTGATCATAATATAGTGTAAAGGGGTAGGAAAAAAGCCCCAGCTGCCTACTTTAATTTCTTTATTCAAGTAAAAAAACAAAAGAAAAAAAAGGTGGATATCTGCCTGCATGTAGAAAAAGTAAATAGATCGTACTGAGAGATTAAGCCTAGCAATTTGAAAATACTCTGAGTTTCTCACTTCTTTTTTTTTCATACACACGTACATGCAGTTAGGATTATATTAGATAGACTTACATAACTTACATTTTTGATATTTGTTGCTCTTCATTAAAACTGAACTTTACCTATACTTTCCTGTTTACTCCTTTGTGCTTGCTGCCATGCTCTCTGAAGTGATGCTTCCCACGTGCTGAGGTACAGATTGTTCTCTCTGTCATTCCAGAGGAAATAGTCTATATCTTCTTGCTCCTCCAGAATTCACTAAATCTTATAAAGATTGGAAGGTAACAAGCAAGCTTCTAGCAACTGTTTTGTTTTCCGTTACAGACTGACAAGTAAGGACTGACATAAACAACATATTATGTTTATGTGATACATCTTGGAAAACATAAGCTCTCTGTTACTAGCTCATGAAAACTTGAACATGATAGCAGATTTTCTTTGTATGTTTTAAGAAATCTTCCAGAAGACTGCAACTGGCAGTCTAGGTATCAATGCAAATACTGCTTTAATGTTCAGTATGTCATAATTTTATTCATTTGACAACATTTCATTTGAATGAAACCTCTATTTTATTTTTTAAACAAGATAGAGTTCATAAACCCACTCATATTTTGTCACTTCCTCTCTTCTTCCTTTCTCCCTAAAATAAATTACACTCTTCCATCATATATTTATACATAAAGGAGCGGAAATGATTTATTGTTTTTAAAAATGCTTACTTGTGAATTGTTGGTGTTTTATTAATTTAGTGTCTGAGCATATACAGGAATACTTAAAAATTTTAACCACCAAAGGAATGACAGAAAAAATAAAACCAAAATTCAAAGAAATATGCAAACCCAGGAGTAGAATAATATAGCTATTTGAGACTGAGTATGCAATGGTTGTAGTTAGGAAGTTGACACTGTTTCTGAGAAAGCTTCAGGACAATATTTTCAATTAATTCTGTGATCTGACATGCACTCATAATTATTCTGTGTGCTCAGGTAGTTTTTTGGTTATCATTTATTTGTTCATTCATTTGTACAGTCATACAAGACAAGACATACAATAAAATACAAAAATCTTCAAAGGAAAATAATTTAGCATCTTAAAGACTTTGCAGTGCAACAGAAATATCTACTGACATTCACCAGAGTTAAAGAAAGAAAAAACATAATAAAGAAGATTAGTTAGAAGATAAGTTTCTCCTCCTGTCTGTGGGTATTTCAGTCATGAGAACTGGTGCCAACTGTTATTTCATACCACTACTGAATAAGCAATGCTAACACTGAGATAGAATCATTTCATATTCCGTCAATATCTCTCTACCATCTGTCAAAAAATGATATGGATTACAGACCTTCACTGCTAAGACTGTCTACTATTGTTTTCAATCTGCAGTGATAAAAAGGTATTGTATTTTAGCTTCTTTATTACCAGAAGAACCTGGATGTATTGGTATAATGCAATTTATGCTATGCCTTGTGTATATAAATGCTATTTATTTGGGGGTTTATAAGCTCTCTGGTATGTACCACAGAGTTTATGTGGATATCATAGAGAAATGGAAATTCCCATTAATCAATTTTGCATAATTTGGCAGAAAAGCAAAGATGTTAAGATCAGTCATTTTCTTTTTTCATGCAAATTGTTGGCCCACTGGAGTAAAGAATACTGAAATGAGCAGATATTACATAATGAGCTCCACATATTTGACACTAAAAAATCCTGAAAGAAAACATGGTAGCTTTATACCTCACCTAACAGCAGAAAATGTTCTGGGAGAGCAGGCTTCATCTATTTTATTGCTCATGTAGGCTAGTTGGTTGGAGTGAATGTTATCTCATCTGTAGTATTAGAAGAAAATTTTTCAATTTTGAGGTAGAATAAGAGAATCCAGCTGCGGTTATAGAACCAGATATTGAAGTAACAGCTCCAACATCCAAAGACAATGTATAAAGACTTATTTTTGTCATTAGTTGACTTTCGGATGCTCAGTGAAGCACTTTGTACAGTTTGTTTAGGTCATTTGTTATGATCTTTGACATTATGTTGGCAGTTATCGAGTAACATATGGAGTCCTGGGGACTCTCCAGTGATCTAGATAATGAAAGAGGAAAATTAGCAAACTTCAGATTGACATCTGGGAGGGGAGAGATCATTTTGTGCACTATTCTACATGAGTCTACTATAAATATACACGTAACAATTATAGGATAAAAATTCTTTTCTATATTAAGTTCTGGTACTTATAGAAGCAGAAAGCAACTAAGCTCCCAGGAGGCCTAGGTAATTAAGATTGTTGGTATTTGCAAAAGAAGGAAAAAGAGCATAGAATAGTACACATAGTATTGGGGATTTGGGGAGGATTTGCGGGCTTCTGGTTGGTTTTGGTTTTGTTTTGTTTTGTTTTGGTTTGGTTTGGTTTTTTTTGTTGTTGTTTTGGAGGTTTTTTTTCTGATGGTATAATAATACAATAGACCTTGTAATGCATTAACCTGTTAGAAAAAAACATGTATGAAGAAAGTGTTTAATCATGAAACATTATGAGGTCAGGATGTGTTAATTCAGAACCGTGAGATATTTGCAAAGTTGAGTTCTAGTAACATTGCTGCTTTTCTGATATCGTTAGTGAAGACTTTATGAAAATGCTATGGTAAGTGTTGAGATGCGTTATAGGATATGTGAGTCTGTTCATTAAAGCAGTGTATATAAACTAGACAGAATGTGAGAAAAAAAAAATTTCCATCCTTAATTATTTTCTCCAAGGCTAGTTTTCTGACATCTCCCATTCACCTTGTACCTGAAGGAAACAAATACGAGATATAAGAGGGAAGTTTTTCACTAAACTTTATCTGCTCATGCATTCACTTGAAGCTTTCATTTTATTTCTAACCTTCTAAGAAATGCAGATTGTCCTCAGAATTAGTCTGTTCTCATAGAGAGAGGTGGTGAGAAAAACTTTGATTAAAAGGTTCCAAAGCCATATGTAAAAAAAAAAGAGTTCCCTGCATTCTACACAGTGACAAAACTATTTTCTAGGAATGTTAAGGAATTCAGCAGGTTTTACACATCTACTGTATAACTACTGACAAATCAGAGCTCAGGGATAACAGCCATAAACATAAGAACTGGAAGATTCAGGTAAGTCAGTGGGCACTTCACCTGACTCATGATGAATATGTGTCATATCTGTACGGGAGATAGGTCTCGGAGTATTCCAAATCCAGAGAGCACATGATGTATTCCAAATTATGAGGTGAAGGTAACTGTGGAGCTGTAACTAAAAGTCTGAACTCCATTAGTCTGCTAATCATGGTTACCGGGAGCATAGCATTGTTTTAATAGTTTTCTCAGTCCCTAAGGAGCCTCCGTGACACACGTGTGCTTCTATTATTTCACTGTGCTGTGCAACATCATCAGATGCAGATATTCAAACCCTGGTCAAAATGAGGTTTCAAGAAAGTAAATGTAGAATCATAGGATCATAGAATCATAGAATTGTCTGGGTTGGAAGGGACTTTTAAGATTATCAAGTCCAAGCATCAATGTAACACTGAAGGTGGAGGATGGCCTGCAGAGGACCTGCGTAGCCTTGTGAGTACCCTCCCATGCCCATAGGAATTATAAGAAGCACAGACAGAAATGAACAGATATCCTGGGGAACGAACTGTTTGCTAAAGCCCTCACAAATAAAAATGCAGTAACTCCATCTTTCTGATTGCAAGGTGGGTGTTTCTTCTTGGTTTTTTCTGCAAATTGGGCCAACAGGCTGTGAAACCACTCTTTAACCAATGAAGCAGACTTGCACAAATTTGCTTTATGCAAACATGTAAGTGTTAAGCTATTTATTATTTGGAATCAATAAATAGCAATATTGATGACAATCTATATTTTCTGGGTTTGTTTTGTTGTAACACATTTTGTTGTAGCACGGAGTGAGTAATCATCCTAACCAGTGAACTGACATACTCTCTCTGTCTTTATTATGCTGACTGCTGAAAATATGGGAAAAAAATCTTGGGGTATCACACCATTTATACTAACATATGCAAGATGTAATGGATCAATCTGATGAAAACATGTGTAGGTTTTATTTTTAGCTTACTGACAATTGCCAGCAACAGCTCCAGAATTAGTTGCCTATTTATGACAAGTTCCATCAGATTACGGCGGCTGTTGCAGAGAACACAAGTCTTTGACAATAATACTACAACTTTAATTAATTCAATTTAATTTCCTGTATGAGATCATTCTACTAATATGTGGATAAACCATTGACAGTTTTCATATGTCATTTGAATATCCCATTAGATAGGAATATGAAAATAATAATCTAGGGACAGTTTGCAAAACTGTTAAGGTCGATGATAAGATTCTCACTGACTTCAAAAACATTTGAAGAAAGTTTATATAATAACAGTGATGCACATGCTTAATATTTTGGTCTAAGCTTTGATATTCTAATCCATCATATCTCATTCCGTCTGGGTATAAATGAATAAAAATAATATTATTTTCTTTTACTATGCATACGTAAACCACATTAAGGACAGAGTGTAGATCCGTTGTAGCTGTTGATTTTGAAGTTTCAGATATAGCAAAGGTTGAATTTCACTTTCTCAGCATTTTGGTAAAAAGAAACAAAGCTTAAGCTTGCATGAAGTGTGTCCTTTTATGGACCAGCTTGCACTGAAGGATGTTCAGTGCCAGGGCTTGGGACAATATCAGCAGGAAGATCCATTCAGCTTTCAGAGACCCTTTAGGTTCCTCAAGATTTTTCTTAATTTTGCAGTGCACGCTTCTCTCCAAATCAGCTTTTCTCTGTATAGCATCATCACCAGCAGACCGGTCAAATCTGTGAATATATTTTTCTTCAGCCTTCCCCCCCCGCCTTCAAATTTTGACCCTCTTAGCTTCCATTGTATTCATGTTGATCCACGAAAAAACTAGCAAAAATAATATTTTCTTTTATATTCAGGACTTCATAGAATTATTCATTATTCTTTATTCATTATTCTTCATATTTTTTAAATATATTTTCTGTTTTTATTATCTTCTTTCCCAATTGATTCACTGATAATCATAATCAGAACCTTTGTGCTTTCCCAAAATCTCAGTAGGATTTGTGGAATACATCACCCTGTCACTTATACTCTGTATTTCCATGAAGGTCTTTTAGCTGGACTGCTCCTAAGAAAACTACAAATACTGCGTCCTCATCTAAAAAACTCATCTGGAAGGGAAAGCTGATTGCTATGGTAGTAAATTTGGCATTAATAGTGTCTCTAAACATTAAAAATAACATGTTTTTAATTTTTTTTCCCAGTATTTATGGCAGGAAATCTGTCTTTCTTTTTATATGTAAACTTTCCTGTAAACTTCTGCTCGTGATGCATTTACTGTACATACTTTAAAATACAATAATGGGTGATATAGTATTCAAGGACAGGGGAGCAGAAATTAGTGTTTATACTGATGACATAATATGTTTATTTCTATGAAACAACCAAATCTCAAAGTATTCATATTTAGTGAAAGCTATTAAGTTTTTGTTTTGTTTTGTTTTTAAGGAACACAATCCTACCCCATGTTTATTTGTAATGTTAAAGAGAAACAAGTAAAGAGAGATTGTAATTCACTTAGATATTTGCTGTGTGCAGGAACTATAACCCAGGATGTAGTCAAAATATATTTGTGTATGTAATAAGCCTTGCAACCAATTTTCCACTGTTTTCTGAAAAGGTCAGTAGCACATATGTTAGATCATGAAGTACAAATCAGAGAGAAAAAGGCTAGAGCTGTGCAATAAAAGCACTGTGGCGACACTCCTTCTTTGGAAAAATTGCTCAAAGTAATGTACTTGTCAAATCCGTGGCAACATGTGACTGAAAAACTAGCACTTTCAGATGGGATAGCTATGTGTTTTTTGAGCAAGGTAATCTTTCATTGAATCACAGTTATGGATCTAAAGCTTGTTAATTATCCTAAGAAACAGGTACACAATGTAAACATTATGGTTATAATTTTTTTATACTTAATGAAAACTCCTAAACAAATTCTAGTCTTTAAGAAACATAGTCTTACTAGAAAAAAGTGCTAGGCAGCACTTATACAACTAAATTCGTGCAATATAATATAACATAACTTATATAACGAAATACACAATTTTATAAGAAGTTTTTTTAGAAGTAGAAATAAACATTCTGGTCTACCTAGTTTGTGTCTAAATTTTGTCTGCTTGCTGTACCAGATAGCATAAGAAACTAGGATTCTCTTCATGCAGTTTTAATTTCTCTGAGTGCTTATAAATTATTTTATATAGGAAACCAAATTACATTGTGGCACCAATTGATGTAAAGAGGTCCATTTCTTTTTCTAGAGCATAGAAAAATAAAACGAAATCTAAAGCTAAGTAATTAGTTCACACTAGCTGCCTTTAAATGGTTAAGCTTTGGGGAAAGGAACCAATTTTCACATATGCTTAGTAGTAGGATCTCTTTCACCCCATGATAAGTGCCTAAAAATTAATCTGTAGTTAATGATTTGGATCTCTGTATTTGATAAAGACACCCTGGGGGCAGGGAAATAATATTTTGGTCTTTTTCTATAAGAAAAAATAATGATAGTATCTAAATTAAGTACAATAAGGATGAAGCATAAACATCTTAATATGGACGTGTATATTTAAGTTCAATAGAGGTCATTCTCATACTGAACTTACTTTCTGAGACACCATATCTATTTCCACTGTGCTAAAGGAGCCTAAAAATATAAGAGCTGATCCATGACTTACATTCTAAGCAAACATTTAAAACAAAGAAATAAGTTCTACTCTAAATTGCCTATATAGTCAACAGAAAGGGGTAGATAACTTTTTAAGTCTCCAAAATAAAAAACTTCTGATTAATTTAGGCAAGAATGTCAGGTCCTCCCATGGGATCCTCCCCATGATTATTTTTTTTTTTTTTAATGTCTCTATTTATTAAATAGTGAAGATCAAGGAAACTTTTTAAAGCAATGTAATTTCAAAAGGCAGTTACTGTTTTCATGCAGATGATTAAATTAGATTGGATCTCACTTCTGTTTTCTGTTACAGAAACTTAGTTTTTACTCTTTTTACATTACATTATACATGGCAACATATTTAAATATTTTTGCACTATCTAACCAGTATTGAACTAACCAGTTCCTGGGGAAAATAATACTATCACAGCTGTGGACCACAGACATGACTTTTTGTAAATAAGTTATTTCACTCACTATTTAGCTGAAAGAAAAATCTCAGTTGTACTGCAAATCAAAATTTGAAACCTTGATTTATTTTTCAGTTTAACAGTTATTTGAAAAAGAAAAAAAAAAACTTTGGAAAAAAACTTATACAGCATATTCCTACTATCATTAAGCTCCCAATCAGGCTAACATTGTTTAAAAAAGTAAAAATCCCATGAAAGCTACAGGTTAATTCTCAGGAAACACATCACTCTTTATCCCCTTATTCCTGGTGTGTACGTATCACTGCCATTTAAAAATGATTGAAACTTATAAAAGATATTAACTACACAGATCCTTTACAACATCAGTTAACTATGAAGTAGTAAACAAAGAGAAAAACAGAATACTAGAAATCATTATGCAGTAGATACCGAACAGATGCATGCATCACCTCTGTCTTTACTATGTATGGTTTTGATTGCTTCAATAATGAAAAGATAAAAGAAAAAAAAAAGTGTAGCAACAAACAACATTTTGATGAGCATGTTTCCACTGAAAAGGATTCTTCAGTTTAAATAAGAGGTGTTTGAGGCACACACAATACATACTTATAAAATCAGGAATTTTATACAGAGGGTGAAGCAGAAATCAGTGTGTGTTATGTCACACAGTGCAAGAACTTTAAAGTATTAAATGATTGAAGCTTAAAACAAATGTGAATCATTTTTCATGTGGAGCACCTGCATAATTTGCCTCTGATATACTTTGCCAGAGGTGCTGTAGATATGAACACTGTGAATCTTTGAAAAGGGTAAGTTTTCCATCATCATATTGATGATAACAGGGATTCTAACAAATCATATGATTCAGGACACCTCTGAACCACTTATGAAAAAAAAAAAAAACAAAACCAACTAAGACCATATATGAATAACGTTGAATATTTTCTTATGCATAATAGTCACCACTGTTTTTGAACTAGTAAGTAAATGCTACTTGGCTCAGATAAACATAAAAAATTTATTACTGTTCAGCCTGGGATTGCTTGTATTCATCTGAACAGAAACGCTACACATCATCCTTTCCTATGAGAAGCACATCATCTCAAATTATAGGAGTTTTCTTGAGGCATTCTTCATCTTCTTGTTCTTATTACTGAGAAAACAATGATGAATGTCTCCTATCTCCTCCACCATGCAGTGCTGCAAGATTGTACCTGCCAGTTTAGGCTACCAAGAGGAAGTTTATTTCATATTTGACGTAAACTCTTTAAATGTGATACTTTCTTTATGCCAAACAATAGTCGTCAAGCATCTTAAATCTTAGGAGTAGCATGCAAACAAATGGCTGATCCTGTTATTAAGCTTTTAATTGTACTCTGGTTTTTGTTTTTTTTTTTTTTTTTTGCTTCTTTTCAGTGGTTCCTAAACTCCTAAAAATATTACTTATATAGGATTGTGTGTTATAACAAATTCTCTCATTTTTTGCTTCTCTTACACAACAGAAGAATGTCCAAAAGACTGCTTTTGCTTTGATTTTGTAAATATGATACTTTGTGATACCACATGTTCTCTACTCTCAGAAGTTTCTATGAACATTATGTGTTCATACCAAGTGTCCTCTATGTCACTAATTTTTTTCCTTTTATTTTTTTTCCATTTGTTTACTTGCATTTTTCCTTCATTAAAAAACAAAAAAAATCTCTTAATTTTTAATAGGTAGTTATTTGGCTGGACAGACATTTGACAGAACGTTTTAATCCTTATTCTGTCTCATCGAGTTGAAATATTTACATCTCACAGTCCTTCCACACTGTTGATATAGGATTATGTTTTCTCAGATATAATTCTGGACGTGAAAGCTAATATATGGAATTATAAATATTGTTGTATTCTTAGGTAATTTTTTTCAATCCTTTCATTCCCCTAGACTGTATTCATACTGTGGGTTACCTCAAGTCAGGTGCAGGACTTTGCACTTGGCCTTCTTGAACTTAAGAGGCTCATCCGGGTTCACTCCTCAGACTGGTGAAGGTTCCTCTGGCTGGTGTCTGTTTCCTCAAGTGTACCAGCTGCACCACTCAGCTTGATGTCATCTACAAACTTGCGGCAGTTGCACTCAACCCCACTGTCTGTGTCATTAATAAAGATACTGCACAGCATTAGCCCCGGTATGGACAAGTAGGGTGTACAACTCATTCCTGGTTTCCATTTGGACATTGACCCCTTTACTGTAACTCTTTGGATACAGCCACCCAGCAAATTTCTTATCCCTGGAATAATCTATCCACCAGATCCATATCTCTCCAATTTAGAGGAAAAGGATGACAGGAAGATTAATACACAATTCTATATTCTATTTGCTGGATCAGTCACATAATCACCCTTGTTTTTAGCACTAGACCAGTACAAAAACTCTTCAAATTAAAAATCCTACAAATAAACTACCATTATTTATAGGCCTACTCTTGTGACTTCTGATACAAATTATTTCACCAACTGGCAGTTTAGTATGTTGCAAATTCCAATGAATACATTGCCTTTGTGAGCCCAGAAGAACAAAAATGGCAAAAAGACAGGTAAAAAACAGTATTTGCAGACAGATACATTTTCAGGAGGCAGTAGTTCACACATAGTCCATTGTATATTTAAGAATCAGTTGTGATTCAGGTAAATGTCAAGAATTCTTTCTGGATAAAATATAGATATACTGGCAACTGTGAGAAACTCTACTACACAAGTTGCCATTCTTCAAAACTGTCCTTGAGAAAACTAAATAGTTCTGATAGCATTAAAACATCACCACCAAGAAACAGTAAGAAAATATTTCCTGAGATATTACATGACAAACCACATGCTTAAGTCTGAAACCACACAGACACTTCTTGTTCTTCATAAAGCACAGATCTACAGAGATTGTGGAGGTGATAACAGTGTTATGTGAAATACAGCATGAGATTCAGACACTGAGACCAGGATTGACTTTTTCCCAGCTTCGATCAATTTAAAGTGAAGCATCTAGTTTAAACTATTTTACTAGACCACCTTCAAAATCAGTGAAGTTTAATTTCTTAGCCAATCTTATGACTTTGAATGCATTGTTTCCCACTAGAGTCACTTCTCTCCAATAGTTACAAAAGGACAAAGATTGGTATAGTTCAGAATCCTACCTTTTTTCTTTCTTTTTTCTTCAGTTGTTTGAAAGTAAATTCTGTCTCAGAATTATTACATCTACTCTCTTAGGTCAGGCAGCCCAGCAGTGAAGATCCAGGTAGCATAGCTGTAGAGTAATTGTGCTAGACATCCAGCATGAATGTTTTACAGGCTCAGTTAGAGCTGAATGATTTTAAACAGTGCCTTTAATTTTCGGCTAACCTATGATATTGCAGCTGCAGGTATTGTTTCTAAGTCCAGAGCAGTAAGTCAAGTTTCACATCTTCAGAGTCCATAATAAAACCACAGAGAAGTCATAAGTGTTGCCATTTTGCTCAAAGGAGGAAGGTTTTCATTCTTGTTTGTGACATCAACTTCCTAGTGATAAGGTATTTTTCCACTACACTGCATTTGTCACAGATACAGTTTATTTCTGGCTTCTCACATACGAACAAATTATCATGCAGCATGAATTATACCAAAGGGCTAAGGCCAGAACAGAACAGGAATATGAAGCAGAGAAGCTAGTCATTCATGACCTGAATACGGTGATCTGGGTCACAATCATACAGAGATTACAAGTGATTAAGAAAAAAAAAACAAAAAGATTTAGCAACTGCTGAAGCATGAACTATTTAAAAAAAAAACGGGGAGGGAAGGAATTAAATATGGCTCAGAAAGAATAAACTCCTCCTCTATACCTACATGATTTCACTTTGGGAAAATAAAAAACTTGGCAACTTCGCGGTTTGCTCTGTCCATTGCTCTATCTTGTTGGAGCAAGGAGCACAGTGGTGAATTGGCCCAGGGCAAGGCTGGAGCAATTTGAGCAACATCAGGGACCTCCTTTGGTTTTTGATGAGTGTTTAAATGTTTATACTTGTTCCTCTCCTTACTCTTCATCCTTCACAAACTTTTGTACCTGATCGTCATTGATCATGCCTTCCCCACTATGTTCTCTTCATTTTCTGTCCACAATGCTAATGTTATAACTTACTAAAGTCTTCATTACCCATAGAATTACCCCGACACACCTTCTGCTATGATATCTAATTTGCTGTGTATTTTAATGCCAGGCCAATTGAGCAGGGGAGACCTGCGGATGTAGACTTACAGTGATGTCTGATGACAGTATGACAGGTAGTGTGCATAAACTGAAATCCAGGAAATTCCACTTGGCATAAGAAAAAAAAAAATTAGTTATTTTTTTGGTCATCCTGGTAGGGGTGTGTCGGGTGCAGAGTGATTGACTCTACTTGTAAGAGAAAAATAATGAAATATTTATTAAGGTGAAACAGAGATTTAACAAAATTAGTAGTGAATACAACAGTGTTTTATGAGATTCAATGCCAAGGTCCACTTGTGTATCTGGATCCAATCCTAGTCCAAGACTTGGTCAACGGTTTATGTCTAAAGGATTATATATGCACAATCAATCCTTTCTATTACTTAGCTAAGATTTCAGAGTTTTAGCATGCTATTAGTCACTTACCGAGAATCTGTTGTGGCAAGGAATCTCTCAACCTAGAGGAGTAGAACCTTAAGCGAGCATCCTCACTAAAGGGGAGATCCTGGCATGCAGCCTGCTACCATACCAGAGAGCTCAAAGGGCTCTTGGGCTGTCCACTATTTCTACCGTAAGATAATTGAGCTATAGTCATATTCTTATGCGAAGAAAGTTTCTAGGTCCCCACTCCAGACAGTGTTTTGGCTATGTTACCAGCCATCCCCCAAAGTCCAGGTGCAGCTTATCACAACTGATGTTGCTATGGCCAAGGCCTGAGCAGGAGCCAGGGCCGGAAGAAGGGGAAAAAACAGGGAGAGCACATCACCACAGGGTGACCAAGTACTGGTATGGATTGCCAAAAGATGTTGTGGAGTCCCCATCTTTATAGATTTTCATAACTTGACTGGATATGTTTTTGAGAAACCTGCTCTAATTGACCTTGTTCTGAGCAGGGGCAGGGGTTTGGATTAGCTGATCTCCAGACATCCCTTACAACTATACTCATGTTATGTTATACAATCATACAACATCTGAGTCCTACCTCCTCTACAGAGAATATATGATTTGGTAGACCGTAATAATTCTGAGAATTACTAAATTGAAGACTATAGTAGCACTGTTCACCCTATTATACAACAATGTGAACCACTCATTGCCACGGAAATGGATTCCTTATAGTAGCAGTTCACTAGTCTAGACTATGAGTGGAATGCATAAGAGAATTGCATTAATGATCCACCCTGAATAATGTACTGTTTTGAACACAAAGCACAAACCGAAACTTTCATTCTGAATTACTTTTCTTATTTTGTTGAAATGAAAACAAAAAACAAAAAAACCAACCAAATAAAAAAACAACCCATAGCAAAAGAAATCAAATCTCCTGGGGAGAGCACACTGCTTGTCTTTTGAATAGCATGGTGCATTTGAATTGAACATGAAATAGCTAGGCTTTTGGATTTTTTTCTGGGAAAAAAAAAAAAAAAAGTGAGATACAAATAAAGGAAAGAAAACAGCTGCATATACAACATTCACAAAATGAAAGAAAAGTATTTAGAGAGAGGAGATCACAAGCAACTGACATATTTTTTTGTCTCATTCCAGACATTGTTTATTTGCTCTTGATTCTTCCTTTGTTTCTTTCTGCTTTCCCTTGTGATTCTTCTCTTTGTTTCCATAGATATAGGAATATGTCAGATATATTTCAGTCACAGATATGTATGGAAAATCATGTGACAATTTATTATGTGCAGCAGTAGTTGCTTAGTGTTATTATTATTAAATTGCCTTCTAATAGAATAAAATCCAGTGATTGCTAACTTTTTATCCCCTGGTTTATTGTTAGCCCCAGTGCTAATCTTTTTTGAAAGTGTCTGTTACACTAAGATAGACTAATTCTACCCCCTCCCCTCTTGATTCTTTTTCTTAAATTCTAGTTATTATTTAAATGAACAAACAAGCCAGGTGTCATTGTTTTCTTTTCTTTCATTTATTTATTTATTTATTTATGATTTTACAGTATTTGCAAAGATGCCTGAAGGTGAACCTATAGTTTTGGGCAATACTGTCTTTGTTTCTGTTACAATAGAACTATAAAGGAGCAATTATTCTTATGAAACTACTTGTGATTTCTTCAGTCTTAAGAGAAACGATGGTATGACTGAGGGCAATTCCAGAAACGCTCAGTGGGTAAGAGGAATGAAGCTACCGAGTTATGGGCTACTCCTTTTATGGGTAACCATAGAAAGCTTATAATGCTAACATCCAAGTAGAAAAGACAATATATTCAAGAACTTTTCTTAGTAGCTTGTAAATGTATTCTGTTATTAATCAAAGCACTAGACAAAACGGAAGTCGCACTGAGTACTCGGATTGGGTAGGTGAATCCATAGCCTCAGATAGAAAGTTTGCTGGTATGACTTGTGTAATGAACCACGTAAAGAGAGAAAATAACAGAAAGGAACCAAACAACAGTGTCTATATCAGTAGAAGACATAAAAAAATAATGAAGAAACACACTCATCAGAAAAACAGAAATGAAGAACAAGATGACAAGCAGTCACATGAGGCAATTTTTTTGAATGTTAATTTTGCTACCATGATAAAATAGAATGCCACCATAAACTTGTGGGGCTACCTTAACATGCAACGCAACATTTTGGCAATTAAAAACCTATCAATGGTCCCACTGTATATTCTTTCTACCTTTGTTTGATCTTGTAGACTACTTCTTAGCTTTATTCTTTTTGCAGACCAAACTCACAACAGCATTTAAGTGCAGAATTTCAAAAAGTATAGTTGTTATGTCCTACAATGTAAGCTCTCTTGCAGTGTAAAGACACCACAGGGAACATTAGCAGAATACACAATAAACCTCGCATAAACATTTGCCTTGTAGACTAAATTAATTTAGGTTCTGATCAAGTATGTTGATTTACTAAGGAAGACACTTCCAGAAAACAAGAAAAATACAAAACAAAAACAAATGAACTAAACAAAAACAAACACCAAACCACCACCACAACAAAAGCTACAAAAGAAAGAAGGCTAAATTGAAGGGACATGATGGGATTATACTAAAGCATTTGTAAGAAGATAAGAAAATGAAGAGAGATGGTCCCAGTACCAAATAACAGCATTAAAATAATGGTTCTATTAATAATAATAGCCTGAATAAATGTTTAATAAAACTAGTAAAGAGAGAAAGCAATTAAAAAAAAAAAAAAAGACTACTGATGGGCAGTATTTAATTATAGCCATGTCATTTGGAGCAGTCTAGAACCTTACCTGGCAGCATCAAATGTATGCAAGTCTTAGTATACTTTTAAAATAAGCAACTTTATCACTACAACACTCTAAAAATGGCTGAAATGTATGTAACTGTGTGCCTTCACACAAGCCATCATTAGAATCAATATGCTTTTGAGCAAGCTACAGGAACAGACTTGCTTGAAGAAAAGAGGATTTAGTCTCTTTATTCTGTTTTACCACAGACCCACCCTCAACTGTGCTGAATGAATGGCACAACCCCATGCTTTGGAAAGACTAACACTCAACACATTCAATGCATTTAAATTAAATGGACTTCCCTACTGTATTTAAATAAAGACTTTTGAATTAGTAGTTATACTAAAATGCCTTCTTTAAAATATCTCTACAAAAATTAGGGGTAGTCTGCCTAGCATGTCACCACTGATGTACAACATTTGAGAGTGGCATTTTAACATGCATATATACACATGTGGAATTAAAATGTTATTTAAATAAGTGAAAAATACAGAAAACATTTGTTTGTCAGCAATTCTTTTATTAAATTCTCCAGAACTGATAATCAAATGATCAGTTGCCAGAAAAATCAATAACTGTGTCAAAACTGTCAATTTTCCAATCAGGAAGTTAACTTCAGCACTTTTATTTGTTTGTCTGATTGCTACGCTCTGATTACCTGAAAGGTCTGTTTCAGGGTAAATCACTGAGTTTGTTTTTATTTTGCCCAATGTGTGATGAGTCTCAATGAGATTTTGAAGAGATTTGAAATGTTTGTTTACAGTTTCCCCTGAAGGCAAATGTTCTTTTCAGGAACATGTTTTCATTATTTCTTTTAGATCTGACTCTTCAACTTAACCAACAGGTTAATTGTACTCTGTTGGATGCAACACAACATACCATTTACACTTTCCACATATAAGGACAGAACTTTTCTTGCAAAATAACCACAGCAAGCATATTCTATCCAACAGGGGTGTTTTTTGTTAGTTTGGTTTTGGTTTTGTCTTCATTGTTGTTGTTATTTTTGTTTGGTTGATTTGGTTTGATTTTACTATGTATAATTAGTCCTCTAGTATCTTTTGTCCATTTTTCTCTTCAAACTATCTGTCTCTTCTGGGAGTCAATTTTTTCTTAAGGTGCAATTTATACAACCTGATGCTTAAATATAAGCTTCTTTATAGACAATAAGCACATCAAAGGTGGGATTCATCTGTTGGTATTTCACTGTATCTTTTCACGAATTTGATGTAAATGTCTACATATGTTCAGAGTAATTCCATCTCAGCTAGCTACGTATTAATAGCAGTGATGTCCAAAAGTTCTGCAGGGTTAGGTATATGCTGTCCAGCCTATTCCTGCGCTCCCAGTGGTGTTTATCTTCTTTTCAGCAGAATGTTCTCCTTTTTTGCAGCCCCTTGCATTTTTATTATTTTTTTGTTCTTTATTTAGAAAATTCTGTTACTTAGGTTCCTCTTTTCCCATTTGTTCTTCACACAGCTACACAAATCTTTTCCCCTTTGGTGTTCACATTGCTTACATAGTTGCATAGGACTCTTATATGTGGCTATGCTACACTATTACAAGACAATTACATACTGATTTTGACTATGTTATTTTAGTAGATTATATTTGGTTTAAAGCAAGTTCATTGTATCGTAATTATTGTACTTATATAGTTGTCACAGGTCTCTGTTTTTTTTGTGCATGCTATCTATTGTCTCAGGATTTTAAACTCCACAGCTTCATGGTCATTGCAGTCAAGATTGCTCTTGACCTTCATGTCTTCAGCAGTTCTTCATGATATGTGACTAAAAGATAGTGTAATATGTGATAATTGACTCATCATCATATACTTCAAGAAATTTCCCACAAAACACTTCAGAAATCTCCTGTATTGTTTGTACCCAACCCTGTCACCCTTTGAGTAGACAGTGAAGCTACCTGCAACCGTGGGGGGGTTTTCACTTTTGTAAAGAAAGTTACAACTTCCTCTTCTTTATCAGGATTTCTATAACAAATTCCCACCTCATTATCACTCTTTCTGGTGTCTTCTTTTATCCTTCTCCATAGCTCAAGTAGTTTATTCCAGTTTCCAAAACTGCCTGCACTCCAGCCAATGCAAATGCATTGAGTGCAACCTCTCTTCCTCACTTTCTTCACCTATTTTTCCTGAAAAGTCTGAACCCAACCATTCAGGTTAATACTTTCACCTTTCACACCATTTGTCACATTAATTCTATCTCTTGTAGGCAATCTGTCTTCCTCAGAGAGGGTCCTGTGACCATAGTAGCCGAAGCTCCATTTTGGGCCCGTCAGTGGACCAGTGATATGCTGGTGTGTTCATTTCTGCCTCAATCGTTTTGCCTTACTGAGAACACCATCTGTGCCTCCAGATGAAGTAACTATCCGTCCTACTGCTTTCTTCCTGCTCCCAGAGCTCTCTAATGACTGTTGACATATGTAATGTTGCCACTGACTGTATCATCATGTACATGGATGAGCAGCAAGGGCAATAGTCAAAGAGCTGGACAAGACTAGCCAATCTTTCTCTGAGAGAAACAAGAGGCAACCAAGTGGTAAGCAGCAAGACTTCCAGAACATCAGCTTATTTCAACAGGTCAGTGCCTCCATCCTTCATCAGAAGGCATCTACTGTGACTGTCACCCTCTTCTTCTTTGGTTCAGGTTGAGGTGCCTCTGATACCTGTATTTGTGGAGGTCATCTTCCTCACCCATTCCTGCAGCACTACACCTGTTCAGTAATTGTAGAATTGCAAAAAGAGAAGGACCTTTGCTGTGTTGCCAGAAGTCACTCTCCATTGTGGATGCCTTCATCCACTGTTCCCTGTTAGAGTAGTCTCCAGTTATGTCTCTATTCTTGGAGCAAGGGATGTTTGATATCCAAAGACCCCATGAATCTCCTGTTCACTCTCCCTGATGCTGCACAACCTGCTCACTTTCTACCACAGTTCCTTCAGCTTGTGACTCAGCAGCTCAACCAGAGCACATCTCCCATCAGGGAGGCCACTGCTTAGGCCCTGAAGAGAGGCAACAGGCACTGCTAGAAACTAGGATGGTGGCACTCTCCCTCAGAGGCTGTGTCTGATCCCAACAGAGTGGGGACAATTACTTCAGCTGACGCTGTGGATTAAAGTATGGCACATCGTATGGCTGAACCCAGTATCCCCATAGAATGAGGTTATGGTGGTCTTATGGCAGGTTCAGCCAGATGCAAAACTGAGTATGATTTTCTGATAGAATCATACAGACATATACAAAATATGAATATACAGCATGTCACACAGAGTAACACAGACCAAGAAGATTGTCCTTACCAGCCCTTGCACTTTACGCAGAACTTACACAATCATGAACAGAACAGACTGCCTGAATTTTTTTATTTTTTTTGGTCAGCTGATCAGGTCACTCAAACTGAACTCTGTTAGTGAAATATATATATATATATGCATATATATATATATTTTGTGCATACTCACATGTAGACATGATCATATTTCACAATAGCTGGCCTTAGACAAACAACATGTTCACCAGCTGTGATTTTCAGCTGTAGAAAACAGTTTAATATAGAATGCAAATAAGTATTACTTTCAGAGGTGTGGAAATAATCTTTTTGCAGTAAATTAAAAAGAAGATTTTCGTACTCCATCAATAAGCTTAATAAACTAGCCATACTGGAAACATTGCAGAGCATTTTTTTTCTTTGGGGATATTCACAAGATTCTGCTGTTTGAACAGCAACAACAAAATGTGGAAGTAGATGTGTTGGTCTGACTTTCTTTTATAAGGATCTGAAAATTGTTTAGTTGGAAGCCTAGCTATATCGGATTGCCAAGGGCAAATATGATCGATGAGAGTAAGACAGCCATTCAGTTTGTCTCATAAAACACGGTCATAATTTGCTTTCAGCTTTTGACAGACATTATTCTGAAGATTTGATTGCCTACCTGAAATGTCAACAATTGTTTTGAAGGTGTTACCCACTGGATTTAAGTTTATAAGTTGTTGATCACAGTCTGGAGATCAGTTTTGAGTCAAAACTTGGAAAGGGCTTTTTTTTCCTTGAAGTTGCTGCTGAAGCCCTGAAAGTACAAAAGGAAGAGGTGAGGAATGACTTTATGCAGAAAGAGAGCAGAGAAGGTTTTTCCCTTCACTTTCAATGGAACACAAAAGCATAAAACAAAAAGACATATTACTTAGACTGCTAAACTCTGAAAAAGACAAATGTTTCCACACTATTAGAGTTTTCTAATTGTTATGACTGCAAGAATGATTTCATGTATTTAGATTGTGAATATCATATTATTTCTTTAAAAATGTGTCAAATAATGAATTGATGACTTGTACAATCTCTAGTCACAGAGAAAAAAATTAGTTTTATTTGAATGCATAAAGCCTTGAAACATATTATGACATCCATACACACAAGTGATTTCTTAAACCACAAAATATGCCAAACATAAAACAATAAATGTGACATCTTGTAGTGCTGATGATGTGTTCTGTTCCCCTATTGATTTTTTTCTTTTCTTTAAAGTTTGTCTGCTAAGTTATAAAATTTACTGGTTTCACTTTTTCAAAAACTGCTTTGCCATATTTATTTTCATTTATATGTAGGAAAAAATAATAATACTATCTTATGATGAACACGTACATAATAGAAAATGTATGTAGAAACTCATTAGTCTGGCAGGTGTAGCCAAGGTGATATTTTTAAATTAACAGAAGTTGACTCTAGGTAGAGATATATAGTCCTGTGGAATAGGAAGTAAGATGTAAGGAGGTAAATACGTTGAAGGAAGTATTCATTCTAGAAATAAATAACTGAGAAAAGTCAGAATAATGAAGCCAAGCATGTGTCACAAACTTTCCTCATATTTTCCTCTCCTCTATAGAACAGAAATCAAAATGACAGAAGAAAGAAAACACTCCACAGATCTGTAGGAAAGGATCTTCTTGGTTCTATATAGACTTTTGCCTGTGCTGGGTTAACCTTGGCCAGCTGCCAGACCCACACACACCTGCTCTCTTGCTCCTCCTGCTCAACAGGACAGAGGCAAAGAACAAGATGGAAAAGTTCATGGGTCAGGATAAAGACAGGGAGCTAATTTGCCAGTTACCATCACAGGCAAAACAGACTTGAACTGGGGAAGATTAATCTAATTTATTCACTTCTTCATGCCCAGCACCTCTACCTCTTTCCCCCAGCCCTGAAAGGCACACAGGGCATGAGGAAGTGGAGGTTGCAGACAGTACATGACAAATCCTCTCTGCTGCTCCTTCCTCCTCGCATCGTTACACTGCTTCAGTGTGGATCCTCTTTATGGCCTGCAGTCCTTCAGGATAAGCTTGCTTCAACATGGGATCTCCAGGGGCCACAGTGTGGATATCTACTGCAGCATGATCATCTCCATGGGCTGCAGTGAAGTGTCTGCTCCACTGCTGTTTCCTCCAGTGGCTGCTGGGGAATTTCGTCTCTGGTGCCTGGAGCACCTACTCTCCCTCTTTCTTCTGACTTTGATGTCTGCAGGATTGTTTCTCGCATGTTTTTTTCTCCTCACTTCTCACACATTTTTTCTCCTCACACACTGCTGCACAGCATTTTTCCCTTTTCAAAATACATTTCCCCCAGGGTGACACCAGCTTGGCTGAGGGGATCAGCTATGCCCTGCGATGGGTCTGTTGGAGCCAGCTGGAATTGTCTGTGAACAGTACAGGTCAGAAGCCACCCCTAAAGTTCTCCTGCCGCCAAAACTTTGACACCTACACCCAATGCTGTGCTACAGGAGAGAAAATAGCGAGCATATATAGGACACTGTGTGATCTCCTCTCCAAAGCACATACATATTAGTTCTCTGTGCCTGCATACTTTCTCAGGGACAGAAGAAAAGGGCAGGCATCACTATAGAAATAAAGACAACAATTTTTCATGAGGAATGTGTCTGTTTAGATGGGTGCATGAATGGAAAGGCTTCTCCCAGGAGTTGAAGATGGGGTAATATATGCAGTAGTATCTTGACTTCATGTCATGGATTCTCTCTGGCTATGTCTTTCCTGTCTTGTATCTATTATTAGCAGGTGTTTAAAAGCTTTCTAACCGCATGAATACTGTATATCTCCATCTATGAAAGTTGTTAAAATAAGTTAGTTCCCCAGAGCTGAACATGAGTTTCACTTGAATAATTGCCATTAGTATAAGACTTCTGTGATTAGCTGAACTATTGCAAATTATCATTACTGATAAAATTATGAAAGTTTATGAAAAATTAAAATTGTAATCTTTCAGCATTTCAGCCAAACATTATATGTTTAGATCAATGTGATTTCATACTCTTCATTTTCACTTTGACTTTCATGAACCCGAAATTTGTACTGAAACTCAGTTAAATTAGTATATGTAAGTACTCTAACACACTTATTTATGGAGGTATGGAGATTCATTTTCTGTATGATGCTCACTGCAGCTCTGTGATATATGAATGGGAGGCTTTCGTTTATCAAGATTTTTTTTTTTTTTTATCCTCTGGATTTATCAGCCTGCTAAGTCAAACAATTCTAAGAATACAAATAGATTCTCTAACAGAAACAGTTGTCTGAAAATCCTTTTGAACTGAAAAGAAACTAAAAAATCCTGCGAAGAATTGTTTCTTCAGCTACAAGTAAAAATTCTATGAAATTATTTTCTATTAAGATGTCGTGTTACAGTAAGTTATGGGATGCTTTTCTTTTTGGTAAATTTGCTTCCATTTATGTGTATGCTTAGACTGCAGTCATTCAATGAAAATGCTAGTCAACAGTATATTGTTATCAACTATATAAAATCTCATTCTTTTTAAAGTGATAGCTAAAGAAATTATTAAACCTGTTTCAGTGTGGACTCTTCTGTACAGGCCACAGTTTCTTGCCAGGAGCCTGCTCCTGCCTGGGTTCTCCATGGGCTGGTTTCCTTCAGGGCATACACACCCTGCTCCCGCCCTGCGATCTTCCACAGGCTGCAGGATCGATGTTCATTCCACCCTGGTCTTTTGTGTGCTGCAGGGGGACAACATTTTTATAACTATCCTTCACTTTCTGTTTTTCAGTCTCGAGTCCTTTGGTAGCAGCACTAGCCCTTGTTGCCTACTTGAAATCTTAATATATTAAAATATATTAAAGCCCTAAATTTTTCTCTAGATGTTGTCTCCATTCAGATTCCCTCCAAGTTTTGTCAAAACAATGGACTGCAAAATCCTCCGTATGAATGTTAGCCTTACTTAAGTCCATAAGGAAAATATAGAAAATATGAAACTAGGAATATATGAATATATGTCGACTATGAATTTAATGTTGGCCCTATCTCCTAGCATATTTCACAGAATAAATACCTAATGGGACAGAAGAAAGGCAAAGAAAGTAGTGACAAACTCCAAACGTTCTCTTTTCCCCCTACCTTCTTTTTACATAATTAGCTGTTAGCTAATTACCAATTGCTCGGTGGGCATAAACTTCAGAATTTAATTTTCTTTGACTTAAAATATATTCTGTTTTTCTGTTGCTGGCTATGGTATAACTAGAAGTGCAAGTCATAGATGCTAGAGTAAAAGGTTACCTGACTCACATTTTGCAGGAGGAAGAAGTGAGATTTCATTTCCCTGAAAGACGCAGATGTATTAAGTTTACCTTTCACAGTCTTCAGTCTAGAGAACAAAAACTGGCAGATGAGATCAAGATCCTAAGTCTGTTCTTCCTCGTTCACCACCTTGATGAGAATAGCTTTATCACAACTGAAGCCAGAATCCCATTTGTCTGTTCATCATCACCCTTACATATCTAACCAGGTACAAAGATGGGAAGGGATGTGGGACAAGCTATTGCAATGTAACCTGGGCACACCCTGCAAATTGAAGAAATCTTGTGCTGTCCCTCAAATTGAAGAGGGCTTGTATTTCATGTGGAAGAATCACTCATGTGAGTTATTTTGTTATGAAAAATACTGGCAACAAAGCTATGATTTCAGCTTTCTTAAGGTACTTTCCAGGAGTTATTAACTGCAGCCTGAAGAAAGGCTAGGTTTTAGGCAGCTCTGTAGCCAAAAGAGCTCCAAGCATAAATGCACACCGGTTTTTATGTTCCTAGGAGATTTAATGCTAAATGGAGAACAACTTAAATAGTATCTTACAGGTTAGTCAGCATTAGAAAGTAAGCAGATTGGAATACTTGTGGGGAATCAGCACAATTTGCCACTTAAATCCATCCATTGGCAGGGTTTTTACCAATTAGATTCTTTTCCCCTTTCCTGTGAAAATCTTTCTGCCTTGCAGGAATATTTTTGTATTATATCTGTATTTCCAGCCAATAGGAAGTAGGATTAGGTTAAAGAGGAAGTATCATGTAAACTGTAATTTAAATAAATTGAATTTCACAGTTTTAGTTAGCATCTATTTAATAAAGAGAGAATGATGTCTATTTTGAGTAGATATTGATTTTAGTTTCAGTATATTGGAACAAAATTAATAAAGAAATACATTAATGCTTTCATTTATATAGACGTTTTAGATGTTCAGAGAAGGATGAAGCAGAATATTAAAATAAATGAGAACAGAAATTTAAAAAATTCATTCTGAATAGAGAAAGAAACATCTCTTGCCAATATTCATTCTTATGGAATTTCTCCTTTACATAATCATAACTGATGCTACCAAAAGAAACTATTTCATACGTTTGTTGAGTGGAAGTCATCTAATGAAATGTACCAATAAATCAAATAAATTAAAATATGGATGTCTAGATCTGAGTTAGGCGTACTATCTTTATAGAAATTTAAACAAAGACAAGTTTACAGATTGCCAGTCATGTCATACTACTATAAATTATTTAAGGAAGTCCAATAAATTGTGCCTCATCTTCATTAGCTACAAAGATAGCCTGCAATGATTACCTCAAATGTAGATGTCTCTATGTTGACACCTAAGGGTTGATTCAGTTGCTAAAGATAGACCTCTAATGCCATTTAAGATGCCGCAGGGTGCTGAGGACATCTGCACAAAGCTGGCATGACAAAGAACTTAAGGGAGACCTGTTGTCTCTTGCTTTAGAAACTGGAAATAAGAAGAGATAAACTAGTGCATCTCAAATGGCAATGCTGAGGCAATTGAATCAAGGTCCCAAAATTAGGCAAGCTGAACCCCAATCCTTCTGTCATGAAAAAAAGACAAACAAAAAAAAAAGCAAGACTGTAGATAATTTTAACACCCAGATATATGTACCTCAATCAACACTCTTTTTGCCTGTCTAAAAGCTGGGAGTGTTTTTTTCTTAAAGTTGGAGTCATCTAAAAGTACCTTAAGGTGTGCACGTCAGCTAGGGTCTAAACATAACGCTGTAGTCAATGGAAATGTACTTCAGTAGGGCCTAATGAGTTATTCAGCTCATCCTGAAGTAGGCCCTTAGGGTTTCATTCATCTGCCCCACATAGGTATCTGCTACCTTCCAAGACAACTGACTTACTCAAAATAATTCATACACAGTCAGCGACTTTAATCCTAGGTATCCAGGAAGCACGCGTGCCCTTCTGGACAGGCAACTGGAAGCCTGGAAAGATGTCCTAGAACAAGTCAAACGTCAATAGTTGCCTACATGTGGTTAGGTGAAGCCCTCCATAAGAAGTTTGTGGGCCCTTCTTGTTTGTGAAAAATAAGAGAGAAGGAATAAGAGGGAATTAAAGAAGGAAAAGGGAAGGGAACAAGAATAAAAAAAAATAAAATGGAATAGTACAATACAGTTATTGGTTTAAATGACTACATATTTCACAGCCTAATTTATAGTGTTTCTTTGCATATTTTCTGCTTTTGACTCAATTACTCTTCTCCTTAAATAGAACTTCTGAGAAAAAAACATGACAAAAAAAAATTTAAATACAAAAACCCAGAGAGCAAATCAACAAAAACCTTTTCTTATTTATTTTTCTGACAATTTGTTCTTCAAGAGGGTTGTCATTTTCTGTTTCTTTAAAAAAAAAAAAAAAAAGTTTTTGTTCTAAAAATATTTGCATGCTTTATAGAATGATGGATTTCCTCTGTTGACCTTTGACCTGGGGTATTAATTATTTTATGTGAATGGACTTCGTCTGTTTCATTTATATTATATTAGAGAGCTGAATGCACTTCACACTTCATGATATATGCCCACAGTTGCTGAAGTTTCTTAATGGAAGGATTTGTGATTCAAAACATATTCAAAACTCATAAGAGAAGTTGAAAGGAATTTAGAAAGGCACTGATTCACTGAGGAAGCACAAGTAGTAAAAACACACATCTATTTCTCCTACTGCATTCTGCTACATCAGTTTGCATCTGTTCCATAGAATTTATCCCATCTAGATCAAAGTCACAGAAAAAAGCCCCATCTTTTAGCATAAATATATGGCTCACTCATAGTTAACAGATAATCTCAACTTTTAAATTATTTCTTAGTAGCTCTTGAAGTTGGATATGGGACAGGTTATAGGTTTTTGTCCCTTTCAAAATAATAGGGTAATAACAATTTTTGATATTATTTTATCCTTTTTAAATGGTACAAATGACTCATATTAAATCTACAGAATACATTTATTTCACCTTTTAATCATAAATTAGAAGAGTGATATAATAAGGTGAGATCATCCAAGGGCAAGTTTCTAAATCTCAAAAAACTCCACAATTCATACTATTTCAATAAAAATCCATGACTGAGAAATACTTACACAGTCTGCTTTTTTGCCCCTTTCAGAATTTAATTTTTTATTTTAATTTCTTTTTCGTTATTATTTGTACATATATTTTAAGCATAAATATTACAAGTATATATTTTCAAAATGTGCTGGAATAAGAAAAGATGAAGTAAAACTCCTACTTTCTCAAATTACTACAAATAATTTCTTGCAGATTTCCTTTGTCTGAGATCCTTGGTGACCCCATTAATAATCCCCACAACGTGAACCCCTTTGTGTAAGATTTCCTCAGTCTCTGGTGTCTACAGACTGTCCTACATTTCTACAAGGAGATCACCCACAGGGAGTAGGATTAATGTACGTTGGTGAAAAGAAAACAACACAATAAAGAGTAAAATATCTGCAAATAATATACATCCCTTATTCCCCTGAATGAGTTATTTATTTCCATCAAGAGAATTTCCCAGCATCTCTGAAGAATTGAAGGAATATTTTTGCTAGCACTTTAAATGCAAAACAGACTTATGCATAAAGCTAAAATTACTTTCTTTGAAATGCTAAGTTTTACAATTATTAATGCCCTTAACACTCAAAACTTTACTAATCTTCTTTAATTAGGATTTCTGTTTCAAATATATAACTACTGTAATAACAGTTTCACAGGAAAAACAATACCCTCACCAAGCTGACTTGATTTTGTTTGTAATTGTCAGACAAAAAGTTTCACATTACTAAACTGCAGTTCGGTGTTTGTTTTTATAGATAATATACATTTTGGTTGTAATGAAAATTTCAATGGAAATTAATATGAACATTCATTTTCTGGTAAGTTTTAAATAATATGGGTTTTTTGGTGAAACACTATTTTCATTATAACAATCATCAATCTAACAATTTTCAGATGGCTTCTGTAGATAGTATGGATAAAATAATTAGTCCCTTTTCAGTTTATTTTATGATGTTCCCATTACTCTCAAATAGTTAAAAAAGCTCTAATGTCACATATTCTTTATAATTTTCCAGGTTATATGTCCTGGAGTGTCTAATCTGTTTCTTTTCTCAAAGGACTATAAATTGCTGCAGCTAAAATTTTTTGTGATGAGGCAACATTTTGTGGTGAGGTGACATTATCTGAACAAGATTGACCAAGACGATAATTATCTAGCAGGTGAATAGGTGGAGGGAGCAAATATTTGGGCTATGCTAGCTGTTAGCATATTGTTAATTTTGAGAATTGCAAGGACTTCTACAAAAATTATACAACTTTGCAGATCATTTTTTTATTGCTAAATATCAACTTAAACAGTTACATGACTAAAAGAGAACTAAATTATTCAGTATTCTGTATCATTTAGTAAACTTTTTCTTATTTCCCAAATGAAATGCATACAACCACGGAAGCTTAATGCATCTGTAAATTCTCCATGCAAAACCACCAGTGTAAAACTTGAAAATAAAGATTTCACAAGTGGTGTTTCAATACTTCAATTATCTTTAGTTTCAGTTCTTTTAAGAGAACAGTTCAGTGGAAATCTACACTTGAAATATGAAATAAAATATTTATAAAACCTCATACATACATATGCCTCTAAGCAGCCATTATGATGTAAAACACTGAAAAGCTATGAATTTAAGTAGTGTGAACAAAACAAATAGAAAATGAAGTTTCTGAAATCTTCAGTTATGTCATGCTTCCTCCATACAGAATGATGTGCTAAATCAGAGTATGGCAACATATAGTCAATATAATACTAAGAAACCACCTGAGAAAAGAAACTTTTGACCTATGTCACAATATCTGAGGAATTATGACTTTTATTTAGGCAGAAGTTAAGAATTCTCTATGTCTATGTGGGTTTTTTGTCCCAGGCCAAAAGCAAAGTTTTTAGTTTGCTTGTTTTTTTAAATTTGCTTGTTGGTTTTTTTTTTTCTTTTTTCTTTGCTTGTTTTATTTTGGCGTTTTTTTTGTTTTGTTTTGTTTTGTTTTGTTTTGTTTTGTTTTGTTTTGTTTTTTAATGAAAATCATTCTTGGAATCTGCTGTTATAAGGAGTATAATTTGTAGAAATACAGATCGTGAATTTCAGTATGTATGGATGATCAGGAAAGCTAGGGCATCCTTTGCCTAAAGAAAATAAAAATCTGACTTACTTGTAATAGAAAAGAAAAGGTAACAAATGAGAATGGATGAGATTAGAAACAACACTGAGGATTATGTGGTGCCACTCAGGTAGAGTCGTAAGTATCAGCACTGATATTTAGGAAAGCATATTGGAAAATATAATATCAAACCTTAACTTACTTAGTTAAGAAGGAAATAAATTATGCTGATGTTTTCTACTGAAAACTTCCTCAGACGCTCATTTTTAGAATCACAGTGCTGGGAATGAACTGATCACCTAAATTTTGAAGCACACCTGAAATCCTCAGGGGAGACAACATCCCCGTCAAATCTCACGGAGGTCTTGACTCGCTCTGGACAGTTGCAGTGCATATTGATGGTTAAATGTCTACTGCTTCTTCAATACATTTGTGGCAGGATAGCTCATTTGAAAGTGATGGTGGGATTAGATACATTGGTCCTGTGCAGCAGTTGTTATGGCTCAAGATTCCTGCTCCTACTTGTTTGTGGCTGAGTAACTAAGCAAATGTCACGGAGAATGTGCCAAGATAGAAAAGAAGAGGATTTAGGCTCAGGGAATGCATCTTTATTATCCTAAACTGAATTAAAATATTCAAAATAATCCAGATACCTCCCTGTACACATCCTGTATATAAACTGTATAGAAGTATATAAACTGATATTTTGGATTCAACAAACAGGTGTGGACAATACTTATTCAACACGAACAAGCAGAGGTGTCCCAAAGCTTTCTGGTAGGAACTGTATCAGGAATCTCAAAAAGTTCACATCTTTCCAACAAAATATTGCATTTTTATTGTGTATGTCAACTATATAGAGGAAGGAAACCTATCTTGAAATATTATTTGGGAGCTGAACGAGGTCTTAATCATGTACCTAGTTTATACCTAAATTTATGAGGCCAAATCTGCCAGTTTCACTGAAGGAATTGCCTAAGTTCATAAGTACTTTCTTGTCTTCGATAAATTTTGAAGGACATAAGACTCTTTCAGGATTTTTTTTAAAAATTGTCTCCTAAAATATAAATTCAAATGAACCTCTAGGTTAGGTAGATGATTTTCCTTAGTTTAAAATACAATGGCTGAAGCTGAAATTGTGGTGAGAAAATTATCCCATTCATAATGCAAATTTTCACAGTAATTACAGTAGAAAAATTATTTTATTTTGCATAAGTTTCAGTCTTCATTGAAATGAATTTATGTATTCTTGGGAACGAACAGGTCTCATTTAATTTTGCATAATGATTTTATATGCATCAGATGTGATGAAAGGTCATTTCCTCAGTGTGCTTTGTTCTGATATCAGCAGATGGAAAGCATTACGTTTTAGTTAACTTCTAAGCTTTAAAACCACACCTTCACTTCCCTAGTAATTATATTGCTCCTTCTAATGTTGCTGTTCAGGCAGTTTGATAGTAGGAGAGAGTGCTATCTTGTCCCCTACCAGACCTTATCAGAAAGTTAAGTAAAGATAGAAAAAGCTTAACAGTTACATTTTTAAGGTGTAACATCACATTTGTTTACCTATAAATCATTCCAGTAAACAAAAGAAATGAACAAAAATGTCAGTGTTTTCTTCAATAGGACAATTCCCTACTTAAATTCAAATTTTCGTACAGTTGTAAATCTGGTTGACTTCTGGTAATATCCTTACATAACTCAATAAAAATGCGACATAAAACACCACCTGCTCTTTTAGATAAGCCTTCTGTTTTACTCTATAAATGCGGCTGCATATGGTAAATTAGATTAGCATGGAAAGTAATAAATTCTGTGATAATATATAAGATCAAAACGTGGAACTTCACAACGTATTAGTAATGTATTTATTTTTGTTGATTTCTGCATGAGAGGGGGAGAAGACTGGACACTAAAATTGGTTTTGGTAGAAGCATTTGATGTCCTGTTTTGGACATGTTTATTTAAACTTTATTTAAGGCTTAACCCTCTTATCCTCTCAACGGTTATAGTATCAAAAGATTTATTTTTTTTTTTTAAGTCCCCAAAACTTTACCTTTCTGGAAATTAATTGATCAAACTGGGAAAAAAAA
>VXBW01008241.1:133241-160760 GCA_013400375.1 Thinocorus orbignyianus
AGAAAACCAAACAACAAGAAATCCCAAAGCAAAACAAACAAAGAAAACCAATGCCTAAGGTCATACAAAGAAAAAAGAAGTGATGTTCCTATTGATCACAGGAGGTAGTATGTGAGCTGCAGAACCTTTCCCTTTTTAAAATGCTCAGAGTAATTTTGTCTGTGCAGAAACAGGTTTTTTGTTGTTGTTTCTTGTTTTTCAAGCTGTGGCTCTTTGTGTGCAAACACTCATGGAGGACCACTCAATTTCTTTAAGAAAGGAGATCTGCTCCTACTTTACCTGTTGCCTGGCAACTGGGAGCTAAATCCCGACTTCTTTATCCCTAGCAAACCCTGTGACTGCCCTGCAGGGAAATGGCTTTTTATAAGGGCAACTTTACCATTTTTCATCCTCAGCTTCAAGAGCTGTCAAGTGTACAGGATTCAACTAAGATGTTCTTCCAGGAAACTGGGAAACTACAGGTCTTCTTACTAAAAATGCTACCTCCTCCCCACTGTGAAACAAAATGGTTGAAAAGGAAGGCAAAATTACCCAGCTTTTAGTGCTTTGGTTTTTAGTCTTGCCTATTTACATAGACACATTGCTCAGGTTACTTATTTCAGATTCTTTCATATCAAACCCAGAATAGAGTATAATGTCAAAAATTTATAAACTTTAATATGCAAATTTCCAGAAACATATAATTGTTACTAGCTTCCTCAAGTAGTTCTCTGCATTTTTATTTTTAGTCATTCATAACTCTCTACTGCTAATCAGATAAGAAGCAGGACTTTTATGTCAAGATGCCCTTTCCAACTATAAACATTCTGAGTCTGTGGAAAATAAACAAACAACCAAACACTGTGTACCATCAAAAAAAGAGCTTTGGCAATAGATTTTGAAGACCCTTAACAAGTTAAAAGTGCAGCAAGTGACTCCTGCCCAATACTTCTGGCTGAAACAGTTAGGGGCCTTTGTCCTAGAGCTAGTTTGCTTCTTAATAATGACCATACCTCTTCAGTGTAGGTATTTTGAAAAAGAGGTGAGGTGAGGAAAGGTAAGGAAAGGCAAGAAAATGCAAGGAAAGGAGCTGCATATCTCTTTTTAAACTTTTATCCATTAATTTTAGAACTTTTCATCATGGTGTTTCTGGCTTCTCATGTTGTGCCATTTCTCATTTAGATGTTTCTATTGCTTTACAATAACACTGAAGTCCCCGGCCACTGCCTGTAAATTGTGCATCCAGAGAACTAAACAACAATGAAGCCAAATCACAAGCTGATATTGGAGTTTCTAACCTTGTTTTTAATAGTTAGGGACTTGCTAAAACAATTCCTTCAAGCACATTGTGAACTGGAAATTAGTGGTTAATCATATTTATGATTTATTATTAAAATCTTCTTTTTAGTAGAAGGGCTTTTTACATGGGTTTTATAGGTAATATGGATCAAATAATCAGTACATCTTTTTTAATATGATTTTTTATGTTTCTGTTGCCACCAAATAATTTCACAAAAAAATCTTTTGTAGAAAATCACATTATGCGTAACAGTTGTAGGTGATCCTGTAGTTGTTTAATTATTCTCTCTTGGACTAAAAAAAGTACAAGCTAATTCATAGACAGTAATTACAGTAAAATATTATGGGGGTTTTAAACTGCAAAGGTTTTAATTGTTTCTTTTAACATTAACAGGTGTTTGGTGTACTTACTGTTTTAATAAATGGAAAAATTGTAGCACATAAAATACATATTTAAAGTTAGTAAGAAAAAAAGCAGTATACTAGAAGGAACAACACAAAACATACTAATATTAGTTCTAGCATATAACATGTATAACTCTAGAAAATATGTGCATTTACTCCACAATACTTGAAAGTTTCAGTCTTGTCTTCCTCCTTATTTTTTGCAAACTGGTATGAACACCCAATATGGCATGCCATCTTTTTATATGGTACTATGTTTCGATTCAAAACTTTAAAATCTAGCCTCTTCACTGATCAAAGTAGAAACAAGACACATCTATTTACAGTAGGGACAGATCTAATACGTAAATCAGTAAGCCTAAACGCTCTTACCTGTCTGCTGTAGTAGTTCGGTTGTGTGTTCTGAACAGTTTTCTCACATTGAAAATCATATTTCACGCTACACTTCAGACCAAGCAAGCTTGTAAAACAGTTGCTGAAAACCTTCAACTTTAATATAAGCATCACTGCTTTGTTCTTATTACAGCTATATAAATCTACGTTCTGCTTAGCCATCTGTGGAAAATTGCACCTAGAGTTATGCAGAACGTTTGCACTGAACCTTGAAGGCATGCACTCTGAGACCCAACTTGAAATTAAAAGAGTTTCCAGTCTTTCACTGAGCAAGTTTGTAAATAGTCAGCACTTGAAGACTTAAAGGTGTTCGATTAAACACCAACAGTAGCAAAAAAAAAAAAAAAAGGGTGCACCTCTGAGGGCAGGAAACATGGAGCGTATCTTGTCTTTGTGCCAATTAGATTGCTGCTGCAGTAGTTATTACCTCTTTTGCACAAGGACAGGTTGTTTTCTTTTTTCCTTTCTTTTCCTCCTTTTCCTTCTCCTTTTCCTTTTCCTTTCTCTTTTTCTTTTTCTTTTTCTTTTTTTTTTTTTTTTTTTTTCTCTTTCTCTTCCTCTTTTTCTTTCTCTTTCTTCTTCTCTCTCTTCTCTCTTTCTCTCTTTTCTTTTCCATCACCAGACTTTACCCTATAGATCAGTAACTGGAAACATTAATAAAGACCTGGAGTCTTCAAGAGCCCAGTATCTGCTCTCATAACAGAAATCAAGTCAAAACAGAAAGTCAGAGAAATTATTGAAACATACTATTTTGATACAAATTGTTGGCCTTGCAATATTTATTCATTCACATAGCTCCATTGAATTTTGTGCTCCCCCCAAAACAACCCCCAAATTAATCATAGAATCATAGAATCACAGAATGGTTAGAGTTGGAAGGGACCTTAAATATCACTTGAGTTCCAAACCCCCTGCCATGGGAAGGGACACCTCCCACTAGAGCAGGTTGCTCAAAGCCCCATCCAGCCTGGCCTTAAACACTCCCAGGGATGGGGCATCCACAACTTCTCTGGGCAACCTGTTCCAGTGTCTCACCACCCTCACAGAGAAGAACTTCTTTCTGGTATCTAATCTAAATTTCCCCTCTTCCAACTGAAAACTGTTACCCCTTGTCCTTTCACTATGCTTCTGACAAAGAGTCCTTCTCCATCTCTCCTTGTAGGCTCCCTTCAGATACTGGAAGGCCGCTATAAGCAGCTATAGCACAGAAATAATTTTATTTGGCATTACTCCATTTGAAACTTTGCTAAAAATTGTCACAGATGAATGTAGGGTAGGATAGATGCAAGAACAGAACTATACCACCCAGTGATATATCATGCCCTTCTTTACTAAGGATGATCGTTGCTGTTACTCTCTAGTCCTCTTTACATCCCTACCGCACACCCAAGAGAATAGGGCACTTGCTCTATCCAAGTTCTGGCCGAGTCAGATAGGCTTCATATGGAATTCCATATTTTAGTCTTGTCAAAGTGAGATGTTTAATGCTAATTTTAGAAAAGGTGGAATTAAACCATGGATAAACACTTTGAAAATTCCAATTTTATTAGTGGTATAATAAATTTTGAAATATGCACACACTACGCATATTTTAAAACCTCAGTATTCTGTGTATCTAATGTCTGCTCAACTGTAATTATTTTTCACTCAGATCTCTGTATCGGATGATTTTGTGAGTCTATACACATATTTTGTTCTACTAAAATTTTTAACCTCATTTGTTTTTTACTCATACCATTATGATTAGAAAGAATATTACACTACCAAATGTCAATGCCAAATAGAAATGCTCTATTCGATGCTGGTTTCATACTCTATAATGTTTTGGGTGAAAATACAGCATTCCATATAGTGTACATAATTTTAGTATAGTAGCATTTACCTAGTACTCCTTATAGTTCTTTGCATAATAAAATTAAATGGTATGGGTGGAAACAGCTAACACCTTGGAAAATGAAAAATAGATATTCTACACACATACATCTATGAAGTACAAATTATAACCCAGAGGCAAGAATTTTCATTCTGTTAAATATTCAGACTTCATATTTGTGCTGGTAATGATATAGCTCCCTCTTGGTAAATGAGGCAAAGAAGCTGCTTCATACTCTTCCGTGTCAAAAGTGAAGAAATACAGTCTTTACTGCAACTTGGAGAACAGCTGGTCCTCGACAACATTGATTGTTAAGAAAGCAGTTTAGTATTTCAACTGTAATATTTGGGTGGAATCAGTAGGCACTCATAAAGCAAAGTACTGAGGAGTTTAAAAAAAAAACAGCCAAAAAACCCCCAAACCATTTGATTTTTTACTGTTGCATAACCGAAAAGAGAAAATAAAAAAAAACAAAAAAAAAACGATACAATCCAATATAATATTATACCTGGTCTAGAGGAAGGTTGATCTTTAAGGTCACTTCCAACTCAAACGATTCTATGAGTCCATGATTATGTTCTTCTGAAAGTTAATACACAAATACTTGAATGTTTGTAGAAAAACAGTACAAAACAGAAAAAATGTCCCCTTTTGATGACCTCAGGAAGTCATTTCAGCCAAGCTCCCTGCTTAAGTAAGGCCACCTAAAGCCAGCTTCCCAAGACTATGTATAGATGGCTTTTGAATACCTCCACCTGATTGATACCCAAACAGTCCTGATGTGGGGAATGTAATGGGTGTCTTTAAATATGCGTGGGATAAGCTCTAGTAACAAAGAATTCCTTTCTAGGGTAATAAACCATGTTGATACAAGGATGTATGAGTATATAATTGTTTGGGATAAATTTATACTGGAAAGGAAAAGAAAGTTTCTAAACAATGGAGGTGAAAATAAACTACTACTAGATATAGAAAGGACAAACCGGCTTGTTTTACAATGCAGTTTGTCTTTTTACCAGCAGTAATTTCTTTTCTTAACTGGCGTATAGCTAGATTTAAGGATATAAGAGATTCTTTCTAGTCCCCAAATTCCCGCCTAATAAATAAAGAATAAGACTGTCATGGAATAGGAGAAATAAGATGAAGAAAACCAGTTTTAGAGGGTAGCTGATTTTATTAATTCTCTCTCTGCAGTCTCTTTTTTTATTACACATGTATACAGCAAATATTCAGTGTTAACAAGAATCTGCAATAGTCTTCTGTACTCATTTGCAGGGCAGGATGGAAAAAACCAACATACTTAATTATTTACTTTAGTTTATCAGAAGTTACAGAAAAGAGGAAGTTAATTTGGTTTGCATTGAAGGGTTAATTAAAAATATTCTCATGCTTGTAAGGCTTAACTCTGTAACTCTAATAATGGTTGTTTTCTGTTTTAAAACATTTTGTGTATATCTACTATGCACATCTTCATATATTGAATATATGTATTTGTATCATGCACATTTTTGACAATTCAGTAGAATTTATTATTATAAAAATATCAGTATCAGACAGACAGATGCACATAGGGAATAAGACAGCTGGAAAACAGGAGGTGAAGTGCATCTAAGACATGATAGATACCACCCACTCATTTTCTATGTCAATTAACCCTTGGAAGCAAGAAAAAACCCATAGATTAGGAAACAGCACAGCAGACGTTGTTTTGTAACGTCATGGTTGCAACTATTACAAAGTCTGAAATTTCCTTGTAGTCTTGATGGTTTCATATGTTTTGTAAGCTGTACTTTATCCAAAGGAACATACTCATTTTTAAGATTGCTTTCTATATAAGTATCATAAGTTAGGATCTGATTAGGGAAAATGAGCATATAATGCAGAACTAATTGTGAAGGCAAAAATATTATTTTTTTTTTTAAATACAAACATATCTTCACAATATTAAAGCAACCAGTACTCATTAGGTTCAATAAATGAAACAGCTAGAGCTAAGAAACACTTGCTGAGTAATTATGCTCCCTTTTTACACACAGTAGAGTTGGAAATAATCAGTCTATGAAATATGTAATAACTCACTACTGCATGAAGAGTGTCTCCATGATACTATTTGCTGTCTTTATAAGGTATAGCTTTCCAAAATCGAAATCCTCAAACCCGCTTAAGCTCTTTAAGTGTACATTTACACTGTTTGGAACATTGTGTTTTAAGGGACAAAACAGTTTTGATAATTGCAGTTCTATATAGAGATTTGTCCATTATATATCAGTGATACAGATCAGTGAATAAAATAAAAAGTCAAGAAGAATAATATTTTGACATTTTTTAACTTTAAGTATGAAAATATTCAAAAATGAAATTAAATAAAAAATATCCTCATTTCTATCAAGGATATTAAATATTTGAACCAGAACATGCGCTTAAGCAAGCATGAATCAACATATTAGCAAACAAATATATTTGAAGTATTATTTTTTTTAAATATTAATTTTACATAACGAAATTGTAGTTCTAGTTTCCATGTTCAGCAACATTTCATCCCAAAACACATAAATTAAATACACTGTCGATGTTTCAAAGTATGAATCAGGCTTCTTACATCTCCACAAAAAAAAATCAGAATTTTCAGTAAAGCACATACAATTTGATCTTAGCATTACTGAAATTACAAAGATTCTCCTTTCTAAAATAGTTGTGTCCTAAAGCTATGCATAAGTTGACAAAAGAAAAGATGCTCCTAAGCTAAGGTCAATTCTCTAACTCAGGTATTTGCTTTATACTAACACCACATACCTTTTATCTACAGATTGCTCCTTATTCTGTGCCCATCAAAGACGTTGGCTGGAAATATGAATCAGATTGGACACTTACTCAATCAGCTTTTTATGGCAGAGCATTGGTGTTCTCAATTAAAGACTGTCCCTGCTAGACTGTAGGAGACTGAAAGAAGCTGGGAAGAGAAAGACAGGAAGCAATCAAGGAAGAGAAAAAGAACAGGATTAGAAATATGAATGCTAGAAACAATGACAATGAATGCAGTTCAGGAATACTCTCCTGTATCCTCCCTGGCTAAAGAGATAGAAAATGGAGCAGGTGATGATGGAATCTTGAAGACAAAAGGTCTTGTGGTTGAATTGGAATCTTTCCCAAGGAACATCATTGTATCTCTCTATTTGTTCTTCAGATGTTTATGTTGGTAAGTCATTAAGTCACAGATATTCATTAATCTTATGTTCCCAGTTTTCTCTATGCTCAACAAGAAACATTGTAAGACTAAATATGCAGGAGACTTTACACTGTACACCCGGTACATTTTGACGATATCCTTTGAAATAACAGCAAAAATGTGTAGTGCTTTAAAAATGTATGTCATCTATATCTCCTACAGTTTTTTGCTTTCTCTTCCTTTTACTGTGGCTCAGCAACTGCAAATGGGAAAATGCAGAATATTGTTTAGTATTAAAGAAGTATTTTGAGAATATAGTGCTCTTTGTAAGGCTGTTATATGCAGTACCAAAACTGCTGCAGTAATAAGCTTGCAGAAATGAATACTTTTACTTGCAGAGATGATTAACAGCTTGCATTATATGTTACAGATTATCAACATCATAAATATAGAGAATAGAAATCAATATTTTTACTTTCTTTGAAAGATGGAGTTATATGATCACATTACTGAAGACTATCTTACAGTGGGCTGCTTTCATGTATCATTTCCTATTTTTTTTTAATTGCTGAAATTTACTCCCTAAACAGTCTTGTAACCTTTTCTGGTGATGATGATGCTTTATAAGATTTGTACTTCTTGAGGTAAAGTAAGAGTTTTTCAGAAAGGACATTATAAGGTGGGTTAGGTGCAGGATTTTTTATTTTGTTTGTTTGTTTGTATTTTTTTTTAATGAGGAACATAAACAAATAATTTCTAAGTAGAAGAGAAAATTCAAAATCCTTTTTAATCCAATGGCACAATTCTGACTTCAACAAGGCAAAAATTTCTTCCAAGGACTTCCTACTCCTAGCTAAGTTTGAATACATTCGAAAAGTTCTGTAAGACTGAGATTGCAATCTTGCAAATGTATGCTACCAAGTTTAATGCTTATTTCAACAGTCAGTGAGGTTTTCAAAGGTAGTTTAGTTAGTTAGTTAGCTACTAGTAAAATGACTGGGACACATGACCTCTACTATTGACAGATACAGGAACAATTATTCTACTGGTAACAACGCAATCTGTTACTATCAAAACATTACACAGGTTCACCTGAGTTAAATCTTGAATTATTTCCTTTGCCCTAAACAAGCACAGAGAGTGACAGACAAAAATAGCACACATGCAAACATCAGGCCTGTCATCACAACTGATGACAGAAAGTACCTTGTGCCCATGCTGTAAGACCTCAGATACATGCACGTAGAACAGGGCAGGTCTTAATTAACCCAAACTCCACAGCATTTAAGTGAAACCAGTTGGAACAGAAATAAGTTGAACAATGCTTGCTCAGTATAATATGAAGGCTCATAAAGTTTGGGATAGTTTGTACTTTTTAGAAAATTTTAGGCTAATGAAGCAGCCAGTTTGTCTTGATTTTCTTTCTATAAGATATTATTCAGGTACGTAGCTACTATACTCTGTGGAGGTATGATCTTCTATAATTCTTGAAAACTTCATTTTGGAAGTGTATTTATCCAGGAATACTTTTTAGAATCTTCCATGCCTTGAAGACTAAAGTTTTAAAAGTCCTAATATTAGTGTATTACATATACTTGTTACTTTAACTGTATTCTTTACTATTCTTATTCATCCCTAGAGATTTTCATATCAACTGAGCTCCAAAGGTCACTTCCCGCAAGAGAGAGTCCTTGATTTCCACAGGCTTACTTTTCTTCAAGCCTCATTGCCAGTCTCTTAAATACAGTGGTTGCTACTGTCCTGATGTCACACAGTCAGCATTATTCTGAAACACACTTTAATTGTAGGAGGTGCTTTGCTGGTTTCAATGTGATTAGCCTCACAATTATTCTGAAATTTGTGTAAATAAACTAACTCTACCTTAGGATCAGTATTCAGATGGCATTTCAGGTCTGTCAGTTCCTTGTGTAACAAAAAAAAAAAAAAAATAGAAAATACATTACCCTTGCATAATTGGCACAGTTTTATATTTTTATGTTTAGTTGAAATTTATAAATATGATACTGAAAGTTTCCGGCTTCATGTCTCTGTTCTTTAGTAAACAAGGAGTTATATTATTTCTGTCCCTTTTCTTCTTGCAATTTTATTGTCTTCACATAATATATGGAATATATTTTACAACGTTACATCATTCTTTTTTGAAAAGTACTTAATAAATCCTCAGATATATAGCTTGATTCAATATTATATGGGAAATCCACCAACAAAGAGCAGTCAACAAATTGCAAAGAAATTCATGAGTATTCTTCCGGAAAGTTTTACAATGGCCAGCAGAAATGTTTCTGTATATGAAAATTGTGGCTGATGATGCTAAAATTCACAGATAATGACCACATAAGAGGAATATGTAACACTTCTACAGTGACATTGTAAAACTGTGTACCTTCTGTACAATTAAAAATCTACATATTTTGATTCACATTTAGATATACATAAAAAAGTAAGGCATGTTAATACTCAGACAAGAAAGCTCTTTAGCACATTAAAGAAAGAAGCCTTTAACACGTTAATGTATGAAACTAGATCCACATAGGATGTGAGCACCACAGCAGTAAGTTTCAGGTGTTAGACTGCTTGATTAGAATCAAGAAACTTGAAACTGAAAACTGTGGCACCTAAAATGAATACACAATTTTTCCATTAGTCAGTACAGAATAATGATTTAAAGCTCAACTGAATTGGTTAAAGAAGCAATAATGATAATGCTTAACGGTCTGGAGACCTCTCTTACAGATAGGTCAAATTTCAAAGTCAGTGTTTGCCAAAAGAATCCAAACTAGTATTATGATCTCTTTTTCCTCTGAAAACTCACTCACATTCAGCTTCTTCCAGCAATGGCTTTTAGTCCTTTACTGTGGAAACTACAACTTTTTCCTTTTCTCCCAAGTTGCATGTAAAAGCCCCATTGCTCACATATAGAGTGCTTTATGGCATATTCAATCACAAATTTCTTACTCACCTTTCTCAGATCTGTTATGGATAACACATAGCCAGAAGACCAAAGCAAAAAGCTCAAACTGTCACACAGTGCTGCAGAAGAGAGTATCAACGCACTTGTGTTTGCCAGTTTTCATGGTAGAAAACAACTGCCTGGATTTTTTTAAGGAGTAAACAGTCTTGATCATCAGAAATGGAAGGCTTTATCATGGTTCTTTATTAAAGATTTTTTTTATTATTTTATTTTTTTTCATTATGGATATGACTCAATTTGATCATTAGTCCAAATGTTATTTAAAGACATTGAGTTTCCTTACATCTCTATCTTAACACGCTGAGCTGACAAGCGCTATCTTGGTAGCTTTGAAAGAGATTTTTACATGAGCTGTTGATGGGAAACTGGATAGGAGACTATAGGAATCTCAACTATCAAGTTTTTTATAGATACCAGCCTGCTTCACACCCCTTTTCACAGTAGTTTAAAGATAGTCCACTTGTCTGGCAATACCGGTCTAACAGAGTTTTGTCTGTATTGATAAGCTGTATTCTTTATTTTAAATTATTAGAACTTCTTTGAGGGTGCCAGTTCATAGCTTCATCTGGCGTATACTAATTCTTCCCTTCCCTAAAGCCTCTTTCTTCCACTTGGAATTCAATATTCATCTTCTACAAGACACCCAGTTTCAAAAATGTTGTTTCATCTTTTCCTAGAAAAGGTTGCTGCTGTTTTTCTCCTTTAGAGATAGCATCTGGAAGCAGATAACATTTCAGTTTATTGTCAATAATACATGAAACAAACAACCACAAGTCTTCATTCCAGTCTGGAGGAGTTAAGTTGGGAATTGAAAATAATGCCAAAAACTACTGCCAGACAGCAACAACAAGCAAGCGAATTTCTTTAAAAGTATAGGAGAAAGTGGATTTTATAAGAAATGGAAATAGTATCAAATATTGTTTGCAAAGTAGGACACATTTTTTAATTTCAGGATTTACCACAAACTGATGAGACACTCTTTCTTGTCATGGATCAAAACACAAATGTAAAAGGTAAAAGATTGTTTGCCTATTTAAAGAAGTCGTTAAACTGTGTTTTCAAATCCTGCAAGGAAGCAGTTTTTTCTAATTGAGTTTCATTATTGTAATTTAAATTTTTTCCCTCCAGTCAGGTGTACAAAAGGATCTTTACATGTAATAATGTTTGGATAGGACATTGTGTGTCTTGTAGATTCTTTTATTAACGAAACAAGATGCATTTTTGAAATCTGAATGCATAAATTAGTAGTATCGTACTTGCTTAGCTTACTGTTTAGATTATTTTTCTGATTCCACTAACACTAGAGTTATGGTAAATATTTCACTATTAAATAGTTGAAGTGCTACAGAAAATTTCCTTGGTATTGTTTCAGATCAGCAACAGGTTTTTAAACCATGGCTTTACAAATCTTTTTTTGATAATATTATCTTTAATTAGTTTCAGGTACTGAGACTCAGGCACGCAGTGCCTTTTGGTCAGCTTCTGCAATTGGCCGTATGTTGAAACACTTATGTTCCCATTTTGGTAAACGCAAGGGTAATGGTTCTTGATACAAGTGTAACCATTCTGTTGTCACATTTCTGTGTCGTTAAGTAAAATTATGTTTTCTTACTGGAGTTGATTTGTCTTGGAAAATGGAGTCAAACAATCTGCAAGGGACTCATTAGTTTAATACATAAAATATATATGCTTTTCTTTACATATATATGTGTAAAAATTTCAGAGTATTTTTCTCTGTTACTTCTTTTCAAATTTCTTGCCATAATATCTCTTCAGCTTTTTAACAAAAACTCTACAGGTGGCATTAAACTTCATTAAATACTGTCTCCCTTTTTGAAGTTAAAAAAATAAAATAATAACAGCAAGTAGCAAAGGCTCTTATCTTCTGAAATTGTTACAGTTCTAGTAGTACAGTTTCTAGGAAAAAAGAAACCCCCCACAAGTTATTTAATGTATATACTGAAAAATGCAAAAGTATTTGCCTGTTACTGTTATTTGATTATGCAAAGGATGCGGTGGCACTGTAATCTTTGCCAGCAATAACATGCACTGAAATTGACATTATGAAAGTACAGAGTAGGATATCAATCTTTAATTTCAATTAAAGTCAAACCTTTTATGTATTTTACGTAGTGAGTTATAGAAAGAAATATATCCAGAGGTTTCTAAAGAGGTATTTGTCTCCATTACAGAAAGATCCAGAAGGTTTTCATTTTGTGCGTTTGAACAATGAACTAGACGATTACATATCTGATGACTTCCTTGGCAAGTCACTAAAGTCATTATCCTCCTACCTGCATCAGAATTAGCTACTTGCAAGGATTCATTAGTTGTGCAGACTTATTACTAGAATAATCACGATATTAAGTGTGGCCATGAAATTTTGACTTCCTTTGTACTTCATAAAGAAATAAAATTGTTAAGAAAAACAAGACCTTTGATCATACCAAGGTGATTCAATAGTTAAAATTAAGGTGAACATTTAAATTCAAGTAGGACTAAAATACTTGGGTTTAATGATTAAGTGAACTTCTGAATTTACAGGCGTTACTAATTCTAGAAGTACTGAGTTTTCAGACACTCCTTTGTTGGTTGTTTCAAGACTTTCTAACCTAGGAAGGGATTTATTTAGCAAAATGTAGGTATCTGCTATTTCTCATTTTTCTGAATAAATATGGACCTACAGGTCGTACTCAATATTATCCAGAAACGGGTTTCTAAAACATGCAGATTAATAATTCTCTAGGAGTATCTGGCTATGACTATGGGAAAAAAATAATCAGATGAGCATATCTGTGGGCTGAGTGTAATTGTTCATATAAAGGCATCTAAAAATTTTTGTGATATGTCAGAACATGCCTCCTAAGAGAGGCCTCTTGTAGAATCTATGCCAAATCTATCAGCTCTGTGTGGCTGTCCCAGGGAAACAAAAGGTAGTTGGAATGACTCTCTTAAATGTAGATTTCATCTAAGGTTCCATACTAAAATCCCCAACTTACATTTCTAATGATGAGTTTGGTCTCTTGGCTCCCACTGTTGCCCTTATAGATTTTATCAATACAAAGAATGGATTTAAGTGAGCAAATTTTGTGACTACTGAGTATTAGATTTAAATGTTCTAATCCAAGAGGAGTTTTAAAGTTGACAGAGTGTTTGTGGGAGAAATATAAATGCATGTACTGGTTTGTTGGGGGTTTCTTACGTTGTTGTGTTTTTTTTTTTTTTTAAGTTAGAAGGTTATTTTTCCCTAAAATTGATTTAGGCAATATAGATCAAATACATCAAAATAGATTTTATACTTTCTTATGGACTAAAATAAAAATCAGCATGTGGATGGGTGAGGGTTTATTATTTGAAGTTACTATTCCTAAATTCCACTTTAATTAGTTGGGTTTTTTACAGTCGTGTAGAGATCTAATGCATTGTTTCACTATCATTGCATACAATTATGAGAAAAAAAATATACTTATGCCTGAATACAAATATCCCACAGATAGATCTACCAGAAAATATCTGATACTGCAAGACCTATGAAATTAAGATCTAGTGGTTAATTAAATATTCATGTTCTTCTGTTTATACTTATCTATCCATTTTCACATCTAGATACCTGGTCATCAATTTAAATTGTTGCCAATTAGATGAGACTGCAACTGCATAGAATTATTTAACCCTTGCTATCTAATCCATGATAAATCAAACTAAAATTCTTGGAGAGAGCCATAATTGACTTACTGGGAGTTCAAAAGTTTGTCCCAACATATTTGAATCTTATAATTAAAAATGTTGCCTGTGTTTAATCTTCAGTCTTTCTTAAGAAAAGTTACTGAAAATCATATTTCAGTTTTCCATATAATAATCTCCAAAATTCCTTCATGATTTGCTATTTTACTCAGACATGTATTTTCCTGAAAAGTATCACTAAGTAGTACTCCATTTTAAATGTTTGGTTTTTTTTTTTGTTTGTTGTTTTTTGTTTTTTTTTTTTTTTTTTTTTTTTTTTTTTTTTTTTTTTTTTTTTTTTTTTTTTTTTTTTTGTGTGTGTGTGTTTCCTCATAGGTTTGGGTTTTTTTTCACTAGTTATATTATGTAATGGACCATCATTATTTTGGGATGTGTTGAAGAGCAGAACTAGCATTTACATTTGAAGTACATGTCTATAATCAGTTCCAGGTATCTACTGCATTGGCTAAGATAGCAGACAGGTTACTATGAAAGAAAAGCCTGCAAAAACCCCTGTTCCTTCCTTTAATCTACTTGAACAAGATTAACATAAAATAGTTCACATTAGTGTCAAGCTCAGGGTTTTATTTGGTTACTTTCTGTATTAATTTGATGGCTTGGTAATTTGAACTTATTGACTTGTTGATTCAGTCTTTAACATGAACTTATTTTGACTTTAGTACTAGTGCATCTTTAATTAGCTTAATAAAGTTATGATAAACTACAGCAACTCAGTGTTTCCTCTGGTGTATTTTGCTATATGATCTATTTCAATAAAATCCATTATCAATACAGGCAACTTCTTCATTTGCCTGCATTGAAACCTAGTCTGTGAGTTCTAATGAAAGTTCAGAGGTAAATAAGGCATCCTAAAGCCATTTTCTTTGACTTGTTGACTGATCTAAATATTAGATTTGCAAGAAGATTTTATATCACAACAGTCACAATAGTTATGAAATATGTAGTCTGGCACCAAGTGAGTGCAGAGAGTGGGTACTGTTTAAAAATTCAATTAGAATAGCCAGAATATGCATCAAGGAATTGTCTCTAATAGCCCATTTTTAATTGTATCGATGCTAACTTTATGTTAAAAAACAGTTGCCTCTATTAGACCTGGACTCACACCTGACAAGTACCAACCCAAACTGTGACTGTCAAGATATTCTTCCAGTGATGAATCTTGGACCATTACCCCCTGCTTTTCTTCTGTGTGGGAACAAGAGATATTGTCACAGGAGACCTGGAGCATATCAAAAGCACTTGCATGGAGGCAAAAATTGAGGACATAAAGGCCCAGGTGGCTTTTATCTTTATTCTGTCAGTGAAAGGAAAAGGCTTATGAAGGAGTGGATGCATCCTGTGGGTCAGTAACAGGTTGCACAGCTGGTGCCGACAGCAACAATTTAACATTTATAACTGTGGACTGCCTTTGAGGACTGCTAAGAAAGGGTAGGATGCAGCTGGCCAAGTAGAGACAAAACATATTCATGAACAGGGTGACTGACGAGGAGAGGAGAGCTTTAAAGTAGGAATGATATAGATAAGAGATGACAACCCATGCAGTAGTGAGGAATTGATGGACTACTGGTAAACAAAGGGTCAGGGTGACATGGATAAGAGAAACTTTGTATTCAACGTACACCTCAAGTGTAGGTGCATAAATAAGGGAGTGATGAGAGGTCAATATAATGGAAGTAGCTCTTTCACTTTTTCTGGGAACTTATCGCCATTGTGTGCCTCTCTGAAATGCCCATGTACTAATGCACAAAACACAGGGAAAATTATGCGTTAGGAATCAGATGTCTGGGAACAGTTGCAGGGCTAAGACCTCATTGGCATTACAGAGACATGATAGGATAGCTTACACAGCTAGAGTGTTGCAATAGATTTATATAGGCTTTTTAGAAAGGACAGGCAGAAAGGCAGTAGGGAATTGGGCTCTTTATGTGAGAATGCGTGAAGCTTTACCTAGGGATGGAATGGCAAGCCAGATAAAACTTTATAGGTTGGGATGAATTCACAGACCAATGTGGGTACCATCCTGATGGATGCCTGCTAAAGACTGCCTGCTTAGGAGGAAAATGATGATGACTTCTTCCAGCAACTGGAATAAGTCTCATGTTCACAGTTCCTGATCCTTGGAGAGGACTTCTTCTACCCTTAAATCTTCCTGAGCAACAAGACAGCGGGCTATGGTAGATCAATCCTGACTAGCAGACAGACGCCTACCTAGCTGCTCTCTCATTTACATTCCTTAATGCAACAGGCGGAGAAAACAGGATGAGAAATCTCATGGGTCAAGATAAAAACAGGGAAATTGCTTACCAGTTACCACCATGGGCAAAACAAGCTCAACTTTGAAAAAATGAATTTACTTTATTGCTAATTAAAATACGTTTGGGCAGTAAAAAATAGACTTAAAATTTAAAAACACCCATCTTCTCCTACCCAGCTTCACTCCTTCATACCTGACTGCACCTTAATACCCCTGTGCTGTAAAATGTTATGAACTAAACAGTTCACTATATAAAGGGTTTAATTTTCTCAAGATTTTCCACATTTTTTTTTAACAATAGTAATGGAATCTGAAAGTCAACTTGATTTCATTGTTAAAAGACTTCATGGTTGAACTGTAGGGTCATGGTTTGAAAGTGTAAAATACATTCCTGTAAAGCCCATATAGACTTTTTGTCTTCCATTCAGTCAGCAATCAAAATGCTACATTTTAGTAAGCTCAGCTCAGTTGCTGAGGTACATACTGTAAGACAAGAAAATCTATTTCATGTAATTTCATAGAGCAGCATTCAAATCTGGTTATCAAAATTTTTAAATGTTTGTTCTGATGTGATTGAACAATGGCAATTTTTCTCCTGACTGTCTCTCCATACAGTAAGACAACTCATTTGTCTGCGTCAGTGTATATTGTTCTGGAGTGTAATATTTGCTTTACTTCCACAAACTGTTAATAGTCATTTATTTGGCTTCATGAAGGACAAAGGGTGAAATTCAGAGAACAAAATAATAATCATATGGAAAAAAACTATTTTTAATGATGGTACTTTAAAAAAAAATAAAAAATCCAATGCACAAATCTCAGACTGATCATTTTGGAAAATACAGCTTTAATGTGAACGTTTATTTTAATCCATTTGTGTAAGATAATTGTTTGTGATTAAATGCTTTGTTCTGAGGCTATGAAACACTTCTTGGAAAGCAGAGCCTCATCATGTGTAACAGTTATGCTAGAAGACAAATGGCAAAACTCTAAGCATCTCCTCTCCCTCCTTCTTTTCCCCTGCTTTTATTGACGATCATGATGTCATATGGTATGGGACATCTCTTTGGTCAGGTAGGGTCAGTTGTCTCAGTAGTGTCTGCTCCCAGCATCTTGTACATCCTCTGTCTACTTGCTGCAGCTGGCAGAGTGGGAAAAATAAGAAGTTTTGACTCTACACAAACATTTTTCAACAATAACAAAATCACTGTTGCATTATCAAATTTTTTTAATAACATATCCAAAACACAGCACCATGTGGGTTACGATGAATAAAATTGAATCCATCTCAGACACACATAGTGTATCAGCTCACTCTAAAACAGGCATGAAGGTTAAGACTCAGCTGTACAAATGTAAGAATGTAGTGACATTAAAAATATGTGAGCTCATCCTGAGTGACCTTCTATATGCTGTTTAGAATGCTGAATGTCTCTCTAAGACTCACAGTTAGCACTGTACAGATATTTTTGATACTGTGTGACATCTGAAATTTCACCAGATGCATGTCTGGTAATTTAATCCCACTACACAGGTACCCATTTTAATAGGCTGCTCAAAAGGTTTGTTAAGAACACCCCAGGAACACAGCAGAATAGCGAGTTATGCGTCTTACTTCCTAGACATACTTCTATCTCCTTCCTTTATTGATTGATTTTAAGTGCTCTTCAGACCTAGCTACATGTAGCTGAGAGCATTAGGTTACAGAAATAATACAGCTGTGTTAGTAAAGTGACCTTCACTATAACTTGAAGTTTAGTATTAGTGACTTAATTGTGTTGACTTGATGACTTTTTTTTTTTTTTTTTTCCTATTTCCTTTAAAAAATGTGGTCTCATTCAGAAAATCAATGTACACCTTTTCTTAAATTCAGGACTCACTTCAGGGTTTTTTAAGTTGATTCATAGTCTATGTTTCCTTACAGAAATGATTCAGCTTGCTTCCAGATTTTTATTTGGTATGGAAGGAAGAATGTTAAGCTTATTCATATGCATGTTTAAAATGATGTAATTGCACATGTTCAGCTGCTGTATAAATAAAATAAAATTTTAATATTAGTGGTTATTTATTATTATTTGTCAGAGTTTTAAGAATACAAGAGCAAAAGGAAGCATCTTGTACAATTCACCGGTAATTCAGTGGTATACAAATTCCCTATTGAAAAATAGCATGAAAAAAAAAATAAATCTACTGAATCTCATTTGCTATGATCTTTCAATTTAAGAAACATTTTTCCATCAAGCCAATAATAATAATATTTTATTTCAACTTAATCTTCCTGAGTGTCCTGCCCTTTTTTCCAAGAAAATAAACTCTCCTTTTTTACCTGAGTTGTGACCATATCTCTTTGCTCAGCCAGGCTGGCCTTTTCCCCTGACAACTTCCTTTACAGCACAGAGGGACAGCCTGCTCCTGCAATTTTAAGACTTTCTTCTTGAAAATCATCCAGCCTTCCTGGACTCCTTTCACTTCAGCACTCCCTCTCAAGGGACTTTCTCAAGAAGGCTCCTGAAGAGACAGAAGTTTGCCTTCCAGAAGCCTATGATGGCAGTCAAGCAAGCATGCTTGCTCCCCTCCTTGCTTCTCTGAGAACTGAGAACTCTATTAATTCATGGTCACTGTGCTCAAGACAGCCTCCAACTGTCACATCTCCCGCAAGTCCTTCTCTATTCACAAACAGTAGATCAAGCAGTGCTCCCTCCCTAGTAGGCTCCCTCACCAGTTGTGTCAGGAAGTTACCCCTGACACACTCCAGGAACCTCCTAGACTGCTCCCTCTGAGCCGTATTGTGTGTCCAGCTGATATCTGATAGGTTGAAGTCTCCCACAAGGACAAGGGCAAGTGATCTTGAGATCTCTCCCTCATACAATATACAATTGATTATTAACAATTCATGTCAATTAACAATTCATGTCAAGACCCCCTCCTTTTAGTCTGATGAAAAATAATGAGACTACAGAAATCAGATCACAAGGTATTTGTGAGAACAGAATGTCTTAATATAACATGCATTTCTTTGTTTTCTACTTCCTAGAAGATGAACAGTTTGCAGATCGAAGCTGTGTGATGGTTCAGGCTAGGCTTTGATTCCTGAACTTCTTGTACTAGATACATATGACTGAGTAATGAGTCATTAGGTATACTACTCTAGCTTATAAAAATACAAGGATATGGACTCAGACACAAATGTCACCAGCTGTTATCTGCTAGCAGCCTCAATAGGAGTGAAGAAAATGGTGATAAATTGAATAAACAAGTAAATAAATATGACAGAGAAGGATTAAAAACTAGTGTAATTAATTTCCAGTTCCTTGATTGGACACTTAGAAGTTTGATTTAAAACTCTGAGAGTATTTGAGGTCTTTAGGAGCTCTCATTCTAGCAGCTGCTCATGATGGCTATTTTTGAAATCCAATTTTCTCTCAGGTATGGTAGGATTCTTCAGAAGGAAAATGGGTAGAAGAAATAGAACTAGTCCATGATTAGGTTGGTGCTGACTTTCCTTCCCTCCTTTCTTTCCCCAGTACACGCTCCTAAGTACACCTTGACACTTATCTGGAGCCCTTGGTCTATGCAGAAATCAGAGAAGATTTATGTTGAGAGTTGACAATGGCCAACACCTAAATACCCGTACAGACACTTGCTCATTCTCCTACAACCAGTGGGATGAGGGAGAGAATAGGAAAAACAAAAATGAGAAAACCTAAGCTTTGAGACAAAGACAATTCAAGGAGTGAATGAAAAAAAAAATAGAAAAAAAAGAAGGCTCAGAGTGCTTTCAGTTTCTTGTATTCAAATTAGGTTACTGATCAGACAAAAATGTGAACTTCATGAAGTGGAAAACAATATAATTCACTTGGCTCTAAAGATGGGAGTTCTAGTCTCTGGTCTAAAGACTGCTTATATGTTTTTTCAATACTGTAAAAAAACAAAAAAGTTATATAGGAAAAGAACAAGATCAAGGTCTTACTGTGTTTTCTGAAGAATTCCAGGATCATCAGTCTATAAAGTAACTTTTTTTTTTTTTTTTTTTTTTTTTCCCCCCTCTGGATGAATTAATTTTGCACACTTTGTTACTCATAGGTGGGAAACTACAAGGAAGTTGCACTTCTTAAGTTAATACAGTATTCAGACCTTAACTGAGCATCAGCCAGAGGCTAAACAGAATGATACCACTTGAGCATCTCAGGTGCCTATTTTGAGACAAATTAATTGACCTTTTAGCTTCTTAATGAGTAAACTATTGAATAAACTGTCAGATTTGAAAAACACAGAAATGTGTTTTAAGCACAGATGACATACGACAGTTTATGTGCTATAGATTATCACACCTGACTTCTCATTGACCCCATATTTTAATATGCTAGGCAACTACATCCCACTATTATCAGTTCTACTAACTGAAGAGTGTATTTGTAAATATTACCTATATCAGAGCTAAACATGAATTATGGGATTATTAGCTTCATTTTACCATGTTTTCTAAATTTCCTCTGGTGTTTCCCTCTTAGCATTTTCCACATACTACTACGAAATAAGCAGATAGCTGATATGACTAATATTAAGAAACAGAGTATTTTGTTTCTCTTTTATTAAATTAGAGGCAAGAGGGTATTTTTAGTAAGTTAGGGTATCTTGGGTCATTGAATCTACATCCAATATAGACCTTGTTGCAGGTGAATGAGTAAACTTTACTGTAAAGCACCATTTTATTAAAGTCAATCTTAACCCTAAATGTTTTGTTTAACCTTTTTTTTGAAGAAAGTTTGCATCTCATTCTGATGGTTACAAACTCTTTCAGTTTTCAAGAATGTAAGTGTTAGCAGAAAGGCAATATGAGGAATGCATTCTTTATACTTCCTTGTTGCTGCAGATGACCTAGTCCTTGACAGAAAACACTAAAAGCCTCACCATACATATACTGTATAGCTGACAGTATTCTGATTATATATGTTTCTAGAGCTGGTTTATTACCCAGAAGTTAAATACAGGATCAGAGAATGATTGTGGAGATGACTGAATGATTTATATTTTTCAAAAATACTGATAAATGAAATTGACAAAAGTGACCATTAGGTGTCTCCAAATAAGGACCTGATTGCACTCTTAGAAAATGAATATACAGTCAACTCGTCATATATGAAGTTCATTTCTTTGGTTCACCTATTGCATGGGAACCTACCATGCTTTAGTATTTCCATTCAGAGGATTCCATTTTTTCATTTCAAACTCCATTATTTGTGGTGTGCTTGGAAATAATGTGGAATAACATTAGCAGTATTGATCTGTGTACTGCTTTCTTCATAATAATAATAATAAATGCTTGTATTCTTGCCTGAAATTTCTTAGACATTACTTATGTAACATTCTTCATTCAAAACAAAATGCATAAAACAATAAAACAGGATGGACAAATATGAGAACGATACTCGTCAGACACAAATATCTAATTTTTTCATTAACAAACACTTTTTTGATTATGTTTCTGCACTTGTGACAGCTTCAAAACAGCATTTAGAAATTACTAATAAATGTGATGTAACCATTTCGTTAATTTTTGGTACTTATTAGTTTTAGGTGGAAAATGACTATTGAATAATGTAATAACAAGTATTCAAGTAAGAAACTGACATTTCAGCATAAATTTACCATAGCTACTGCAGATATCTACAGAATGTTTCATCTATCTGTTTCATCTACAGACACAAAACCTTCAGAATAATTCACATTTCATGTCTAAGCAATTTGGTGAATATTTTTCCTAGATATCAATAATTAATTCTGATGAGTACTGTGGGATAAATGATAAGTGAAGGTTGAATTAGCAATACAATAAATATGAAAATCTGTACAAAAATATTATGCTCTTTTGCTGAAAATCCTTAGACAACTCATAATTCTATTGGGAGTTCTGATTTAAAACTAAATAATTGAATACAACTTCCAGAAAAAGTCTCTTTCATTCAAAAAGTTTTGTTTTCTTTTGGTACTTTCACAAATTTGTTCACAGTCACAATATCACTTGTAAGGATATCTCCATCTGGTAATGAATAACCAAGGATATTTGCACCACCAAAGGTACCAAAGGTTATCTGAAGTTTTCATCTTGTAAGGTAAACAAGTCCCTGGCAATCTGACAAGGTCAAAATAATATGCAACATACTGTTTGCAAATATAAAATTCTTGTGCACTGTTTTGAGAAACCTGCTCAAACACCTCATATGGGAGATTCTTAGTGTTGCAGGAATGTCTTCCCTTTTTTCCTTTGGTAGAACAATCTCCCTTCCACTCTGCAAGTAATAGTACAGATTCTATTGCTGTCTATAGCAACAAGTACCTCAGGAAAATTCCCGGCTTTTAAAAGTATTTTTATTTATTTATATTCCTCTTTCTATTAAAGTGCTTTCTCTTTCTTCACTCAGCTATAACAAAGAAATATTAGTAGATGCAACAATGTCTTGGAACTTGGATGGACTTTTTATATTCACTGAGCTACCACAGCTACTTCTTGGCAGATGCTGCAACTATAAAATAGCAAGAAAAGATACATATCAGCCAAAAAAATGTCCGGCTGCCTAAAGGTCAATATCAGAAAGCTTTCCATCAAGTAGAGATTTTTTTTTTTTTTTTTTTTCTGGCCATGGCTGAAAAGGTAACTTCAGAGAAGTATTAGCATTTATTTGTTCTCTCTGCAAATCTACCATTAGTCTATTGTGGTTTTTCTATGTCATTATCCCTAAAGTGTAGTGTCCTTATGACATGCGCCTGCCACAGTATCAGCAAGGCTCAGGAGCAAGCAAATAAAATAAATACTTCAGGGGGATATCAGTGTGAAGCTGCTGAAATCAAGCAGGATAAAAGTGTTGTGAAGTAAATGTGTACCTGTGTACCCTGGAGAAGTATGGCATATTGCACCTGTAGCAGAATATAGAAGCATTCACTGGGTGACATTTTTAGAAACACTCTAGAGTACTAAAGCGGCTGTCTGATCATGCGGTGGAATGGTACATAGTACTTCTCAGGAGTATTTGAGTTCCTGTGCTGATGTTAGAGTTGAGAATCTTCTGCCTACAATTTCTGAAAGGTATCAGCGTACCTGGAAATGCAATTGGCACAGACATTCCTTGATGGCATATCTGTAAATTTTGTCCTGTGATTCAATAATGTCTGAGTCAGTTGGTTGCCCAGAGAAGCTGTGGATGCCCCATCCCTGGAAGTGTTTAAGGCCAGGCTGGATGGGGCTTTGAGCAACCTGGTCTAGTGGGAGGTGTCCCTGCCAATGGCAGGGGGGTTGAAACTCGATGATCTTTAGGATCCCTTCCAACTCCAACTATTCTACTATTCCATGATTCTATGATTCATTCAGAAGAACTGTTTTCTTCCACCCATGAAGCTTCATACAATGTTAAAACAGCCTCAAATCCTGTTCCTGTCATAAATTACTATCCACATGTTTATCAGGAAGATATCCTTAGCAGAAGAATCTAAGTAACATATTTTTGTAGCCTTATGAGAAAAGTTTCTCCAAAGAGATAATTTTCCACAGGGAAAAAAAAAACAACAAACAAACAAAAAAAGAAAACAATAAACCACACAACAACAACAACAACAACAAAAACCAACAAGAAAACCAACAACAAACCAACATTTTTTGCCATCATCTGCTCCAGAGCAACTACTATCTTCAAATAGGTCAGCAGGGCTTCTTTCATGCCCAGATTTCTGAACTGCAAAGCCTGAACTCTTTCTGTAGAAGCAGAAGTTATGAAAAAGTACTACACGATAAAGATAGCACTGCTAATTCTCTCAGACTTGGAAACCTTTGATTGCACCAGTCTGTTCTATTCTTCCAAACACAGAAACTCCAGCTGCTTGTGAATGCCAAGTATTTCTTCTAAATAGCAAATGGTGTGGGTACAAGATAATGTTATATCTCACTGGGAGGAAGGATGATGAAAGTGTCTGTGGTGTTACATGAAGGATGGGTAAGGAGGATCTTAGACTCTGAGGGCAAGTGGTGTGAAGTAATTCATGTCAGTAATCCCCATTTATCTTACCCCAATGGGGATAACACTCTCTAGGGCAGACTGATGATATTCATACTATGTAATTCTTGACCCTGGATCTTGATTCTGGACTCCAAGAGTGCTCCAATAGCCCTTAGTCATAATTCTTATCTTCAGGTCTCCCTCATTCTAAGAAAGCACAATTGTGGAGGTTTTTAGTACTTTCACAAAATTGTTCACAGCCACAGTATCACTTGTTAGGATGCCTCCATTTGGTAATGAATAAATGGGGATTCTTATTTTTCTGTTCTTCTTTTCATCTTTCTTATTTCAAACCATTTTATAATTTTTCTTGCGTTTAATGTTGGGGGTTTTTTATTTGTTTGTTTGGTTGGTTGGTTGGTTTTGTTTTGTTTTCTGTTGGCTACTAGAATAGAGCATAAAGTAGGATATAAAGCCTATGGTGTGTGTCACATGCTAATAGCACAGAATCTTGGAAAGGACTTTCAGAGATTACCTAGTCCAACCTCCCTGCCAAAGCAGGTTCACCTCCAGCAGGCTGGACAGAAATGCACCCAGGATGGCTTTGAATGTATGCAGAGAAGGAGACTCCACAACCTCTCCGGGCAGCCTGTTCTAGGGCTCTGTCACTCTCAAAGTAAAGAAGTTTTCCCTCATGTTGAGATGGAACGTCCTGTGTTCCAGCTTGTGCCTCTTGCTCCTTGTCCTGCCACCAAGCATGACTGAAAAGACTCTGGCTTCATTTTCTTGTTACCATCCCTTTAGATATTTGTAATTATTTACAAGGTCTCCTTTCAGTCTTCTCCAGACTAAACAGAACCAGGTCTCTCAGACTTTCCTTGGTTCCATTAACCATCTTTGTATCCCTTTGCTGGACTCTCTGCAGTAGTTTGCTGTGTCTTGAAGTGGGGAGCCCAGAACTGGACACAGTACTCCAAATGTGCCCTCATCAGGGCAGAGCAGAGAGGGAGAATGACCTCCCTCAACCTACTGGTTATACTATTTTTAATGCACCCCAGGAAACCATTCGCTTTTTTGGTCACAAGGGCAAACTTCATTTTATACAAAGGCTTCTACTCTGCAAAGTGGAAGTCTGACAATAATTTCCTATCCAAGTAGTTGTTGTTTGCTTCTCATTCAGTATTAATTTTGTATGTAGTAACTAATATATTTCAAATAAGTAGTAAAATATCAGTAACGGAATCATCAGAGTTGGAACAGACCTCTAGAGATCACCTACTCCAACTCTTCTGCCAAAGCAGCATTACCTAGAGCACATTACTTGGGACTACATCCAGGCAGGTCTTGAAGATTTCCAGAAAAGGGAACTGGGGACTCCACAACCTCCCTGGGTAGCCTGTTCCAGTTCTCTGTTACCCTCACCATAAAGAAGTTTTTTCTCACACTCTATTGGTACTTCCTATGTACCAACTTGTGCCTGTTGCCCCTCATCCTGTCACTGGGAACTACTGAAAAGAGTCCAGATCCATCCTCCTTCAACCCATCCTTTAGATACTTATTAGCATTCATAAGGTCTCGCCTGAGCCTTCTCTTCTCCAGGCTAAAAATTCCCAGCTCTCTTAGCCTTTCCTCATGAAGGGGATGCTCCAATCCCTTCATCATCTTTGTTGCCCTACACTGGACTCTCTCCCGTAGTTCCCTATCTTTCCTGCTCTGGGGAGCCCAGAACTGGATGCAGTACTCCAGATATACCCTCACTAGGGCAGGGTAGAGGAGGAGAATGACCTCCCTCAACCTATTGGCCATACTTTTCTCTATGCAGCCCAGGATTCCACGGGCCCTCTTGGTGTCAAGGGCACATTGCTGGCTCATGGATAGTTTCCTATCTACCAGGACCCCCAGATCCTTCTCCTCAGAAGTGTTTTCCAGTAGGCCCAGGCCTAACCTATAATATGGTACCTGGCATTCTGCTTCTCCAGGTGCAGGACCCTAAACTTGTCCTTGTTGAACATCATTAAGTTCTTCTCTACCCAGCTCTCCAGCCTGTCCAGGTCACACTGGATGGCGACACAGCCTTCTGGAGTGTCAGCCAGGCCTCCAAGTTTGGTATCTTCAGTGAACTTGCTGAGGACATATTCTGTCCACTCTTCCAAATCATTGATGAATATGTTGAACAATACCGGACCAAGTATTGACTTGTGGGGGACAGCAGTGGTTACAGGGCTCCAACTTGACCCTGCTCCATTAATTACAACTCTCTGAGTCCTGCCACACAGACAGTTCTTAATCTACCTCACTGCCCCTTCATCTAGTCCACATTTCCTCAGCTTCCTAATGAGGATGTGATGGAAGACAGTGTCAAAAGCCTTGTGAAACTCAAAGTAGAAGACATTTGCTGCTCTTCCCTCATTCAGCCTTATCTATATACTCTAATGCCAAGGAAATGCTAGATATGTTGGACTTTCATCTAATCATAGCTATGCTGAAATCAGGAATATAATCTTAATGGCTTCAGAGCATCCTAGATTTTATTCAAAAAATTATATAAAGTTCTGGTTTTCCAGCAGAGGAAACAGTGTTAGTAATCCAATGTCCATATGAGAGCAACCTTGCTTCCCCAGCCTTAATGCAGAGGCATGTGCAGAGCAGCCCTGGCACAAATGATGCATGCCATGCCTTGCTACAGCTGCTAGCATCCTCCAGCTTCAGGCAACCTCCTGTTCCACCACAGGCATGTCAGATGCACTGCTTATTCTCAGCTGGTTAAGCACACTTGGCCTGAGACCCCCTGTGCACTACACGTGGGTTCACCGACACACCAGGAGCAAAAATAAGATCATAGTTTAGAAGAAAACAAGCTGTTCTCTGGCAGAACAAGGAGTTAGAAATGGATAATAACAAAAGAAGAGTACTTTTGTTCCTGCAGAGATGGAGAGTTAGTGCCAGATTGCTTGTGGAGACTTCATGTGGCTTCAAATTTCGCAAGTTTACTCTTCTACAATATCATCACCATTATACTATCAATGCTATCTAATAGAGAAATTAATATTTTATAAATTTTGTGCGTAATTAAGTTAAAACTGAGTTTGCTTAAAAAAATAACAACATCCCCCCACACACAACTAAGAAACTTTTGGAAGCCTTTTGAAATAAGTCAGATTATGTATAGGCTTGCTTGGAGTGTAGGTGAAAAAAAGCTCTTGAATTATTTGGTATTAACACCCACTCATGCGGATATGAATAAGTATGCGCTCCTGGTGTAGTTCTGTCTTACTCAGCTGTTTGAGAAGTCAGAGCAGGGATAATCCTTCATTTTTCTAGTCTCCTTTCTTAGGTTTAAATGTGGTAGGCTAATCAGCCACATGCTGGGTTTAAAATCATAAGTGGCACACTAGATAATGCTTGCAAAGCTGTATATTTTTTTCC